>JAGDQP010059544.1:0-12358 GCA_022664845.1 Lepisma saccharinum | reverse complement strand
ATATATATATATATATATATATATATATAACAAATCACAGCCATATTCAATCCACTAATGGATGAGGCCTCTCCCCGAAGGGAGGAGTTGGTCTACTGCTCCCACACTGACCAGACGGTTTGGGAGAGGAGAGCCGAAGCTCTCACTGTGATCGCCACTGTCTTTTATTCACAGCAGCTCCCCAATTGTCCTCACGATGCTGGGTCAACACCGAAATATTTGAGCCCCCATCGGGAATCGAACCCGGGACCGCTCGCATTGAAGTCGAGCGCGCTACCGACTAGGCTACGCAGGAGCTCATATATAGCATTGAGCTCCTGCGTATTATTGGTACTATCATTATCATTATTACATTATTGGTACTATCAACTGGAAGAAAAAGGAAATAAAACTTTAAAAGAGGAAATAAATAATCCCCACAAAAATATTATTTATAATACTCATTGAAATAGGTTTTCTGTTACACATGTTCTTTGTTGCAGATTTTGATGCTCTGTTTTCGAATCTGGAAGCGATATTTCACTATTAGGATACATTCTTGTTCCAAAAATATGTTATCTTACGTAACAAATATAAGCCACAAAGTAACAAATTATTAATATATATATATATATTAGATACTGCATCGTAAATATTGTAAATTTAAACAATTCAATAATTCTTTAGGGTGTTTATATTTCCTCTGTACTTTCGTTCTTTAAAAATGGAAGTCAATTTTGTTTATCTTTCGAACTGAAACTTTAATTTATATAATCGGAACAAAATAATAGAACATTCGATATATTGCAATCATGGGAAAATCACTTGACATGTTATATTAATTTCCTCAAATTTGACTTATTTTTGTTAAAATGGATTACATTGTGATCCAACTAATTTATATGTTAATTTTATATTATAAAGCGTTATCTAGACGCCCCGTAAAATTATCTATCCTACTCTGAGTTTAGGTTTAAACTTGCTCTCAGGAAAATTCCGTCCATCGAATCTAGAAAGTATTAATACATCCGAACGTGACACGAAATTTTGTACGTAGTTAATGAGGAAGCTAATACGTATTAAGGAGCAGAAAAATTTCAATTAAGATACAAATATGTGAAGACGATAAGATTACAATACACTTTCCCTGCCATCCCACAGAGTAATTAGGTCCAATAAATACAAAACTGCTGAACAGAACTCATGGCGGAATTACATAGTGAAAGATTCAATAGTCAAAAATCATAGTGTAATAGCATTAAGAGAGATAAGTAAAAGAGTTATAGATCATATAAATTGTATTTTATTGAAATAATGTTCAAATATATGAACCAATGTATATAATTATTTGTGTGTATTTTAGAGGGGAGTAGAACAAGAGGAATAAGCCACGTGAATCATACATGTTGCTACAATACTAATACTACTAATAATGTAAATTCCCAAAGCAGAAAAGTAACAATATAAAACAATAGGATATTATGTCATGGACAAGTGTTTAAGAAAATAAAAAGTAACAAAATTATCCTGATATCTTAACAACTAAGAATGTAAAGCACCAAAACGCAAGTGTTCATTTGTATATGTTATCTTTACTTATAGACCAGCATCCGGACGGGCGTAAGCCATAGTGCTGTTACCACCCATACAATTAATATTATCTTTTCTTATAGACCAGCACGCGTGGGATACAAGAGAAGTAGATCAATCCACTAGTAATGATCGTTTAATAAGTGATTAGTGATACAAGTGAATTAGAACAACGTAAGGTAAAGAAGCAAGGACATTTCATAATTTAGATCATCTTTTAATATCAACTCCATTTTTATCTTGACATATGCATCATATGTGAACGCACTTAACTACTATTTCTAAAAACTCAACAAATATAAAGTTTTTAGAACTATGGAAACCAAAAGACTTTCAGTCGTTCAACAGAAATAAAATTACGAAGCATTTCCTATCCGTATAACTCCAACCTCCTTAGACATATTCAAATTGAAAATGATATTCAAATTGGAACTACATAAAACCACTAGTTTCTTGAATATTTAAGCAGTTTATATACAGTATCTACACAAGTCTCTATGTAGTCGACAGTCCGCACTTAAGCTGTACTTGTGCAGTCTGTTATATTGTGCAGAAAAAAGAAGTTAGATTCAGATTATACCATGACTTTGTAATTGTGAGTTCAAGATGACTTGATTAACTACAAGTGATAGTAAGACTTAGTTCGGCAATAACATCAGACTACATCTACGAAATTTACTACTACCACCGAAGATATAACAAGCCATGAACTTTATTATTGCATTTACGACCATCTCGTTCGATAGATTTGTGGGTCTTTGAACTGTCATTACTCTGTCAAGATGAGCTCTACTTCAGATACCGACTTTGTAACATCACGTTCATATATCTAGGTAAGTTGAGATCTTTATAGTTAGTTATGATCTACTGTTCTGTGCTCTCTGCTTTGGTTATAAAGTAAAAGGATTAGAGATCCATGTTAGATAGTGTACATAACATTATCCAGTCTCAAGAAGCATATTCCTCGTATATTCCTTGCATATTCCAATGTGTTATATTTTATGTTAAATACAGTTCATTTTCACAGTTATTTCGGAGTTTCCTTCCACGTTTAATACATAAGAATTACTCGGGTTTTGAGCTTTTAATCTACTTAGAATAAGTATTAGCTATCCCCAAACTAGAAACGCGCCAGATAAGCGAGTTGCTGCGGAGAACTGATTATCGTTCTTACAAAAAGTGTAGCATGTACTATTCATAAAAATGTAACGGTAAAAATGATCATATTTAATGAAACAATTTGCTGAACATTGATATGTTAATACAAGTGACATGTTCTTTACCTTAATACATTACATATTCTCAAGGTTGTCGCCAGAAATTTTCTAAAGGCGGGACAAGAACAATATTAAAGTCATATACGAGTATATCATGTGTGTGTGTGTGTGTGTGTGTGGAGGAGGTGTGACTCGTTACATATATGGTAGAAATTGCAGATGAATCATGAAAAGTAGCAAATCATATTTATTTGTTGTATATTTTTTTTTATTAAATTTATTAAACTACCCAACTATTTTCTGAAACGTCAACCTCTGGAAATTTAGGATTTCCTCCTTCTGGTAGCACTATCCTTTGTATTGGCAATGGAAGAGAGTACATAGCATAAATGACTGTGTTAATTCAATAGTTTTCGTTGTCGCATTACTTGTTTGAATTCTGTTAAATCAACACAAATACTGTTGATTCCGGTAATTCAACACAATGGTTATTTTGTTAGCGCTGATTTAATACAATGAACAGTATCGTGCACAGTGTTGAATCACCGAAATCACAAAATAAAGAGTGTTGATTTACGGTAAGAAAGAAAAGCGATGAATTAACAACACTTCTTCTTGCAGTGCACCAATTTTGGTATTTATGGAAGAGGAAACATTTCCAAGAACCTACTGATACTTCCACAAAACATTATTTCTTTTCTACTTTCTGCTAATAGTTTGCTGAATGATATCGTTTAAAAAAAGAAATAATCAGAGTTGTCAAATTAGCGTCATCTAAATATAATCTAATGGATGTATTCTGAAACCATATGACAGCTATTTCTAACAGTGACATGTCACTAATTCCGTACAGTAACATATCCAATATCTTTGAATAGCACGTCTTAAAACTCGTTGTTCATTACAGTGGAAATAATGCAGTGTGATCAATGCTTATTAGACAGCTTGAAGTCACAAATACAGGGATGCCACCCATGGCATTGTCAGACATAGAAGACTTTCAATAATTCAGGTAAATTAAAAGCTGTGAGTAATAATACTTTCATCAAGTATTATGTTGGATGTCGGAGATTACAGAAACGACATATTTTAAGAAATATTAATAGACAATTTATGTGTAAGGTTTGCTATTAAGTAAATATTCTGTTCCAGATGAGTTATTAATCATTGCCAAATGAAGATGTAGGAAAATGTATTGGTTAGTTATTTCAAAACTGATCTACAGAAGTCCTGAGGAGCTGCAGAAATTTCATCTGTTAGAAAGATTGTAAATTTCCACAGCACAAAATGAACGGAGATTTGCTCTTATGATTTTGCATAGGACTAGTGTTAGAAATAAACTGAGCGTGGAAACATTGTTCAATGTGTTTTCCAGTAACGGCATTGGTCTAGCATTAGATAACATTAAACCAGATTAACTTTCTAAACCTAGCCATAATTCCGCTACGGAAGAAATAGCACAACTATTCAACAGGCCAAGAGAAAAGAAACCACATTTAGTTTCGTTTTGTGTCGGGGTAGCTGTGTAGTAGAGCGCTTACTTTTGTTGTCAGGACCCGCGGTTCGATCCCAGGTCGTGCCATATGTGTTTTTGGCTGATATACACATTGTGCGTTGGTATTATCGTGGTCATCCCGTTTCCTCTTAGTCTTCATTCCTTCAATGCTCCTATCATGATCTATTCCGCTTGACCCAAAGTTACCTAAAGGTCCTTAAAGAATTACAGATCCGAACTCAGATTCATTTTAATTGCCTTTCGTAAGCAGGCTCCATTTATTAAAATATGCTTAAAAATTATGGCAAATACTCATCAATGGCATTTTTGAAAGTGGGTTGGATAATACTTCAAATATCTTTCAAATTAGGTAATCCATAATTTGAAAACATTTGTTATTGATGGGAAATTTTAAGTCCTGGGCTATACTGTCTTAAGCTCTGAACTGACCTGTAAATATATCGTCTGAAAGAATCAGGTACAAAATCTGAAACATTTTATTTTATAAAAAATATTATGTATCAGATGGACCCCTTTTCAAAATTTAAGTATTGTTCTTGATTTGTTCGATGTATGAAAAAATAAAACAAGGAAGTGTGAGTACGGAAGTATCATAAAATAATGCCCCGTAAATTATTACTTAAAAAAAATGTGTAGATTATGATTGGATTTTTCGTGTCTATAAACTTTGTGCAGTATATTACTTTGTGTAATAATAATAATAACTGACAGTCATGTTCAATCCACTACTGAATACGACCTCTCGCGGAGGGAGGAGTTGGTCTACTGCTCCCACGCTGACCAAACGTCTTGGAAGAGGAGAACCGAAGTTCTCAACTGCGATAGCCACTCAGCAGCTCTCCAAGTGTATCACGATGCTAACTGGGCACCGTTCCAGACCTTCTCGGTTTGGAATAAATTCCTTTGGCAGAGCCGAAAATCGAACCCGGGACCCCACGATCAACAGTCAACAACGGTAATCACTAGACTTGCAAGGCAGTCATAAAATACATATATATATATATTTCCTTTGTTTTTGTATTGCCTTTGCAGAAGATCTGCTACAAACTTCATAAAAAGAAATACGACTAAAAATACATAATGTGCAATAATACAATTCGTGTTTTTTCTCTATGTTATTATAAAGTTTGTTTTTGTCGTTATAATAGTACATATTAGTGATTACATAGAATAAAATTAATGTCAATAGTCCAGGAAATATAACGGCAGAATCCCAAATATTATGTGTGGGATGCACGCAATGGCATAAGAGCATTGGCAATGGAATGGGATAAGAACAAACACTATGAAAAATAATAGAAGGATACAATTTGAAATCCAGAGGGGCAACTGCCCCTTACCCCTCCCTGCCGACGCCATTGCATACTATTAGAACATACTATAATGGGACGCTTCAAGTTCGCTTTAAGCACTAATGTTGGAAAATTACTATTAGTACAGTTACAGATGTATGATTTTTATTGATGATGCTAAATTAATAATTACTTACATGAATATTTTTAAAGTTGTTGAAAACAGTTTGGAGCAACTTTGAAAGAATGACCAATATAATGTAAACTAAAGGATATGCCAATAACAGCCAAAGTTAATTAAATAACAAACATGAGAAAAAGATCTAGACCAGATATGCACATGCAAGAATTTAGAAATGATAAGAGTTGTGCGAAAAAGTAAAGCCAAAAGTCAATGATGACAGTACGATATTACATATGTGGAGACATTCGCTTTTAAATTTTACTTCTCGTTTCATCTTGATGATCAATAGGCAGCCTTAATAAAGGGGGAAGAATTTCTGTTTCCAAACGAGGTATGATATGAGAGTAAATTGTTTAGTATCTCTGACCGATGTGTTTACATAAGCATATAGTATCGCCTACATAAGCAAAGACTAATAAAATTACAACTATTATTAGATGCAGGACAGTATGATGAACCAAACAGAAACATATGTTGGTATTTAATGTACAAATTCCGTAACTATCATGATTTTAAAAAGTTAATAGTGCTACTGCCTCTCTAGAATATGCGGCGGTAATTTCACACTATTTACTCATTGACCGTGCAAATTACTATGCACATAAGACTCCGATCTACATTCACTTGAACGAGACGTGGTTTCTCATCAGTATTGAATACGTTTTATAGATATAAAAGTTTAGAACAGATACAAATAATATCAATGTCTGGACATTACAATCAACATGGGGTTAAAACGAAATCTCCTCGGCTACATTAAAGTGTACACGCGTCACAGTTGACGGTAAAGACATAGACGTTAAGAAAACTGGAATATGTGTCTCAGTGCAGAAACCGACAAAAGTCTGCAGACGAAAGCAAAAATAACATTCACAAACTAAAGATTCATTTTTTTCTTTACCTAACAATACCATTATGCTGTTCCAAACGAGTCTGCAGACGACTTTGACGTCGCTGTTCACATTAGGTTAAATATAATGGCATCTTATTCATTGAAATAGAATGTTACAATCTGCTAAAATTATTTTCTGTTTACATTCTCTAGAAAAGAGTGAGAAATGAGCCTGTGGTTTAGCTTTACGCGAATTATTATGTTGTACGTTTCGTCGTCCGAAATTGCACTATAGTAAGGACAAAACTGGACAATAACTTAAATATACTGTCTGTCCGAAATTTCCTCAACCAGTGGGGTAACGTCGGACACATTTTATAAATTGTATATCATTATACTTCAGTTGTACTTTTAGTAGCAGGATGTATCCTATTTCTACATCAATAATATATCTAGAGAAATTAAAACCGAAACTCTAACTTCAACTGTTAGCAAACTGCACTGAATGATACTTTAAAACCATCCAAAATTACCCCAGTTGATTGTAATTCATATTGTTTCAATATCAGTAGATATTCTAAATTGACTTTAGAGTCGATTAATCCTTGGGATACGATTAACTAATTCTGAATGTTATTTAATAATACACATTTCAATATAATCAATATGTTGGAACCAGCATCAACTTATAATTATGCACTTACATAATACTGTTACAAATTCTCCTCCTTTAACTCTATGGAAACCAGCATGTGCATAGTATCTGTCGCTTATGCCAACAGCATCAGCACGAATTTTGATCATTGAAGCAATCAGCTGAGCTTCTTCCACGGAGTTGAGAATTACCAAGTGAGAATTAGGTAATTCGTTTTCGCAGATGCGTTTGGCGTCATCCCAAGTACTTTGATTGATGTTGTACTGGTAGAATCCAAGATTCTGGATGAACTGATAGCCTTTGGACTCAGGAGCTAGTGATAAATAAAAAGTTCAAATATCAAATATTACAGTAATTTTCATACATTCATACACTGAGTTTATGCATTTTCCGAAACCATATATATTACTTACATACACTACTTCATTGAGATAAGTACGAAATATGCTCGTGAGAACTATTCGTATTTGTCTTTTTCATGGACTTTGCAACCATATGTATAAATGTAAAATATGTACACTGCAAAAACTGTGCCTTTGAGTTGTGGGTAGAAAATGCCGATATTTTAACCACAATGTTTGAGAGACAATGGCGAACTAATTGCAATATCTTTGAACAATACGCGGGACAATGTACCCAATTGGAATCAGTGTCGGACACAGAGATTCATATTTTACCATCGTTTTTTCTACTGATCTGCTCCCTCCCAAGAACTGGGGGGAAAAGAAACAACCGTCTAAGTCCACACAATTCAAAGGGACAGTTTTGCAGTGTATAGTCGTAATACAACCAAACATTATAACTAATACATTATAGAAACATCTCAGACTATTACACCGCATGATACATTATTGACATAAAATTTATTTACATGAAATGCATATAGTTTATACGATATAGGTATCAAATTCCACCATATGTAAATGGGTCCAGGATAAGAGCAGATATACGTAAAAGCATGTGTAGACTATAATGTAAAGTTGATCATGAGGTATAAGAATTCATAAAATGTTTGCTATTGTGAAAAGACCTGGATATGTTCTTAGTGAATAAATCACTGCTTAAGTGTCTCGTTGAATGACATCAAAAAACGGTTCACGCAGTGTAGTGGTCGATATGACATTCCGTATGACATATATCCGATTCTATACAAAAATGACAACAATTAGAATTGTATAAAGTTAGCAATAAGAGAAAAAAAATAATTGTAGTTATTTTAGTTATTTTTGTAAAGAAATACGAAATCGCTATCGCTCTCAAATCTCTGACTATTTTGTAATTATAACATGGACCATTGCCATGTTGAAAGATTTCCTCAACAACGAAGAACAAATCTGTTATAAATAGTTGTACACAATATCATAGGCTATGTACATAACTCACTCCAGTTAACGACAACTTCAGATGAATTATGAGATTTCCGCTGTGCCACCAGAACACAAAATACAGACCGGTTGTCGTATATTTACTTTAGGAACGTGGACGATCGATGTTGAATCATCATTTCTGAAAACTATGATAATTGCATAACTTCACATCCTCCCCCTCAATTTACTTTCATAACCTTCATTTACGCTTATTTTTATTGTAATTTTAAAAAAAACGGATTCGATACTTCTGATAATATACTTTTCTGTACTTCTGATAAGATAATTTTTAAATGATATGACTTACACTTTCAGTTCATATAGCAATTTGAACATGCAGTAACACAATATCCATGAATTTAATTTTGTAAAGGACTAACAACGCAGTCATGATCAACTATCATATTTCTAGCTTTACACTTTAACATCTTTTAGAAAGTAATAATGACTATTTCAAGTTCTGTTTAGTAAAAAATACGATACGTTCGAAGAAAACACTCCGTTAGAAATACTCCGTCAATGTAGCCGCATTTTCTTCGAACCCGACCGAGTCGGGTATTTAATAACACGGTACAGTTTTAATTCTTCTATACATAGAGTCATCAACATCATATTCGGCCATTTTCTACCCACAACTGGATGATGCCCCCCCCTTTTCTTCCAACATATCTCGGTCTGCAGCTTTCCTCATCCATGTAGCTCCAGAAAAACGCTCGATTTTATCTACCATTTTACATTCGGACGTCGTCTGGGTCGTTTATTTCTCTAGGAATCAATTGTGGTACATTTGTCGTATATTTTAATTCTGTTCGTCTTGTGTGACCGAACCATCTCCATTTTATTCTTTTCGCCTTCTTGGTTATATCTTCTACTTTTGTTTCAGCGCGTATCCATTCATGCCTTTCTGTCAGTTTTGTTTATTTCTAGCGTACATCTCCCCATTACTCTTTGTGTGACTCTTTATCTTTGAGTCGTTTGCGCACTAGATGTCCAAGTTTTATAGCTGAACATCATCACAGGTAAGACACATTGATAATAAACTTTACCCTTGAAACACATAGATAGTTTGCTTCGAAACATAAAGTGTTGTCTTCAGACGAACTCCACGCCATTTTAAGACTTAAATTTGTTTCATCGGTCAACATGGCATACGATGTTTTGAACTTGACCACGTCTATTATCTATCCGTAAATCTATTTCTTTCTTTCCAATATGTTGACTATACATTACTGTTATTTTATTTAAACCCATTTTAAGTCTTATTTGCGAACTCTTATTACCCAGTGCTTCGATTCTGGTTTGTAGTTCTTCTGCATTTTAAGCAAACAGGGTTGTATCATCAGCGAATCGTACATGATGAGTACATTCGCCATTGATTTTTATTCAAATTTCATACCAGTTTTCGTTTTGTAACACTCCCTCCAGGAGCGAAGAAAACTGTTTAGGAGAAATTGATTCAATTTAACTTACCCCATTTCCAACTTTAATTTTTTCACTTTCTTTATGTAGTCAGTCTAACGAGAGATGTTGCAGTCGAGTAATGTTTCGCAGTAACTTGATGTATGAATTTTCGATGCCTTGATGTTAAAGTGATTTGAGTATTGCTGCCAAGGAGACCTAATCGAAAGCTTTTTTAAAATATGTTAATTCCATACATGGTTGAAGTTCATCTCTTTTCATAAGATCCTTTCCATAAGATCATTCAATGCTTGTATGTGGTCCATTGTGTTGAATCCACGACGGAATCCGGAGTGTTTCCTTCCCTGCTTAAAATATAATTCTCGTTCAAAACGATTCGAAATAAATTTGGTGAACATTTTGTATAGAACTCATAGTAGACTAATTAGTTTGTAGTTTTCGACGCATTCTTTGTTCTATTTCTTGTACTGTACAACAATATGATAGATAACACCATTATCCCAACTTGACGTTATTTCTCTGTTCCTCAGGCACATTGAGAATAATTTAGTGAGTTTCTATTTAATCTTTTCACCTCCCCATTTAAACATCTCCGCTGTGAATCCATGTTTTTTTTTTTGCGATTTTACATTCTTCCCTTCTCAAAGCACTTTATCATCTTATTTCATTACGTCTAAGACTTCTACATCATTTTCTTCTCAATCTTCATTTCTTAGTTCTTTTCGGATTAGTGCAATTCTCTGTAGATATTTCAAACAAGTTTATAATTTCCTCCGTGTTATAGTGCTGTCCGGTCTCTTAATTTGAATTATTTTTCCCTATCATAAGCTGTTGTTTGGTTTTCTTCAGATACTTGATTTCCTTGATTGTACTTCTTATATGATGCTCGTTGTATTTTCTTACATCGCCTCTTATTTTCTTCATTACAGTTTTATTTAGTTGTATGTACTCAATCTTCTTTATCTATTTGCTTATCTTCTTTAATTTGCTCCATTTCCTTCATTAATAGCTTTGTTTCTTCTGTGGTTTTGCTCTCTCTTTTTCTTTGTAATGCTTGTTATTTCCTTGGTTGTCTCTCTTATTATCTCAGTGAGTATTTTGTTTTCGCTATTGCTGTCTTTTTTGTCTTCTAACTCTTCATCACTGATCACTGATTCTGTTGCTCAGTTCTATCCCAAATGTATGTGTGTTTTCCGACTTTTTAGATCTAAAACTGGTTGTATTCCTCTGATAATCTTCTTCCTCTTAAGTCCAGTATTTAGTTTTAATTTACATATAACTATGCAATGATCAACCGAGATTTCTGAAACTGCTCAGAACAGACACGTCTTGCTGAATTTCCTTGTTATTCGATAAAACTTGGTCCATTTCGATTTAACCCCATTTGGACCTTTCTATGTCCACTTCTTTTTGGGCGACTTCTTGAAATATTTATTGGAAATGAACAGTATGTTAGCTTATAATAACTCCACTAACGCTCCTCATCTCTTCTTTTATTTTCTTTGTAAAATTAAATGTTTTTTCACTTTCATGTCATTTTTCCGCTTATTTTCTACCTTCGCATTGAAGTCTCACATTACAATTTTTTAAAGCGATTTTCTACAATAGAAAATGTTCTGTTTTCCCTCGTATAGGTTTTCGACTTCCTCTTCGGATGTCATATTGTTTGAGCACACACATATCTATCTATCTATCTATCTATCTATCTATCTATCTATCTATCTATCTATCTATCTGTAGGTCGAACAGGTTATATCGAACCGTTAGGTCGATAATATTTCTGTGTTTTTTAAGTCTCTTTTTATGTTCTCTACGCCCAAATAAAGTCTTTCCAAAACCATTGCAGTAAGTTAGATTCAAAAATTTCAATATCTGTGTGTTTAATCGAATTTCTTACCTATAACATGCGTCATCATATTTTTTTTAAAAAAAAACCGAAAATATTGATTTTTTTGGACACTTTGTTTTCAGATTCATTAATTTTGCTTTAAACTCTTGTATGGAGTTCATCTAACGTGATATCTACTCACGAATAAGGAAGTTGGGTTACCGAGAGGAGAAAAGTCGAGGTGGTTCAGAATGTACTACCTGCGTTTCCTTCCCTAAGTCAGATAAACAAAATTTTCTCTTTAAAAAAATCATGAGAACAAAATACTAAAGATTTTAAAACCAAACTGCCGGGAAACGTTAGATATTTTTGACAAGTATCTTGGAAAAAATTGGCATTCCATTATGATAATATTTAGATCTATTATTTTTTAAAAATATTTTTTGCTTTAAATTATCAAGGTCATATTGACCCGAAAT
>JAGDQP010059543.1:0-12358 GCA_022664845.1 Lepisma saccharinum | reverse complement strand
ATCAATGGATGAAAAATGGGGTGAATGTAAATGAAATCCTCTCTGCTGGTCCTCCTTTCAAGCAGCGTAGATGTTTAGCTGCGAGGCTGATTGCAGCCAGCAAAAGCCAGCTGGACGATGGGGTCGCCAATTCCCTACGCCGCTGTTGGCTGATTGCAACCAGCAGAAGCCGGCCGGACGATGGGGTCGCCAATTCCCTACGCCGTATACGAGCAGCGATGGTCTGCTGCTCGGGCTATGTGATGGCGTCATCACGTTGCGGTCCGTAGACCTGCGATGAGGTCGCCAATCCCCTACTTCAGGTAGTTGTCTGCCAGGGCTTATCTTGAAGGTGCCATCCCGGTATTTGCCTGGTGTGACTGAGGAAAACCCCTGGAAAAACGCCAGTCAGGATGGTCGGCCGCCGGGATCGAACCCACGACCTCCTGAATGCTACGCCAACCACTGAGTTACAGCGTCTCGGTATCTGGTTGAGAGTTTTTCCATCCAGATATACCCATGTGTATTTGTGCTGAAAGTGCGTGCTCTTCAATAGTAGGTTTTTCGAAATAGCAAAAGCTATCAGTTTTCCTCCGTCCTTACTTTAGCGTTGAAATCACGCAACGTACCTTTCGTGTTATACTTCGATAATCAGTCAACAATCCTTCTAGCTCCTCGTAAAACGTATCTTTGTCGTTATCATTAGCCACCTCAGTCGGAGCATAGACATTTATTAAAACTGTGTTGTCCCATCGAGTACGTATCGTAATGTACGATAGTCTTTCGTTTAAGAACTCTAAATCCCGCACAGCCGGAAGGATACTTTTATTAAAGAGGAATCCTGTTCCGAAATCGTGAGACTGTGTTCCTCCGTAGTAGAAAGTGTACTTGCCCTGTCGGATGCTATCTTGGCCCTCCCACCGAATTTCTTGTATCACTAATATGTCCAGCTCGTACTTCTCGTTTTCGCGTACCTCCACCTGAATAGCTCCCTTTTTGTATAACGTTCGTACGTTCTACGTTCCTATTCTAAGGTCTTTTTTAATTATTGTTCATTTAGCCCCCAGAAGCAGTCCCTGCCCGGAGCTCCGAATGAGGGACTAGTTTACCTCCGGAACATTTTACCCCAGGTGAATCCATGAACCATATGTTACTATTTCTTGACATGCTTTAACGGTGTAGAGTTGTCAGCTCTACAACCTCGCAGTAAAGGTAAACATTCAAGATGTCGTCCTCTGTCCATCTCTGAGCCTTTCCGACGTCATTCATCTTCAGCCTCAGGGTGGTAACGGTAGTGGTGAAGCTGCTTCTTTTGACCATGATATTTTTGTTCGGGGTTATCTTCCCCTAACCTTTGTAGATCCCTCTACTAACTGCAAGGCAGGAGTACTGGTTTTGGTCCGTTTCGAAATACCGGTATTTCCGGCACCCACCATATCTGGTCGGCACTCCCCTATACGCCACCTGGAGAGGCGCCTGGTGGGAGACCAGCCTCCTGATAAAACTACGAAGCTTAAAAAATACCTAAATTCAATATTAACCAAGATCAACAATGAAGGTAAATTCTGCATATTCATTGGAGACAGTAACATTCACTTAAATAATGAACGCAAAAGTGCCGAATACATTAGAATATTAAATACAATTACAAATAATACTAAAATGTGTATAACTGTCCCGACGTGTATAGAAGATCGCAGCATAAGAGACCATATCGGAACAAATATGATAAATATACAATCAGGGGCAATAACTACGCGTATTAGTGATCAGTGATATGATCTCATCAATAGGAATCAGTTTTGTAAAGCAAATAGCAGTTCGCGATTATTTGAGGATAAAACAAATAAAAGAAACCAGATGAGCATTACCAGAGGTATGTAATTCAACTTGTCCAACACAAACATCAACAATACTTCAAACAATAATCGAAAACTATGTACGGTAATTGAAAAAGTAATAAGAAATATGCAATTAAAATCTAGCCATGGATGACTATCACAATTTTTAATTCTATAAACAAAGCTTCATACTTTCGTAAATGAAAATTCATTTTCACCACATACTACTGTACGTATGGTTTAAATGAAATGCGGAATAGACGTAGTAGAGATGTCAAAGCAAGCAAGTAAAGATACAGAAGACGATGATGATTTCACTACACCACATTTGCCGACCGGGCAACCGTGCGATCTTAGGCGTTAGACCACCGACTCGAAGGTTCTTCGAGTCCCGACAGGGGCATGAGTGTTTGTGGATGTTAATTAGGCTGTAAATAGTCCAATCGTGACAGGCCGAAGTCCAAAGTTACTAGACTGCCTATATCAAATAAAGTTTACTACACCGCATTAGTTCGTATCAATTGAAGTCGCTGTTATCATTGTTGAAATGTAATTCAAATAATATGATCAAAGTTTTATTTAAACGCACACAACTGACTTAATAACGTAATTTATTTATTTATAATACAACACAACAGGCAATATGCCTAATTACAGTGTTGGACTGTACTGTACATGACAGTAAATACAAGAGACGATCATGTTACTTCACCTGCAATTCTATTAAATTCTTTGTCAGTCATTCCAAATATATCTACACTAACTTTCGATTCTATTTGGTTGTAGAAAGCACTGATTCTCTACATTAGGGATTTATGTAAAACTTTGTTCCTTTGCTTTATGCAATAGAATGTTCCAGAAATATTATAGAAATTAGAAATGTTCCAGAAATGCATTAATAGAATGTTATAATCTTGTGACTTTTGAATGTCTTCCTAAATTTTTAGGAAATTGACTATAAATTTTAAAAAATGATTAAAAGCCTGTGATACTTGTTAATTTAGCTCGAATCATAGGAGCTTCATAAATTGCAAGTATTATTGATGTGTGAATTTGAATAGTGTGTTTTAAAACTGTTGAATTTATTTATTTATGGTCTTTACACATCTATGTCTCAGACCAAGATAAGGTAGGGGAAAGGTGCAGAAGGGAATCGGCCAGGGCCTAAGTTGAACGTACCATCCAGGCATTTGCCTGCCATGACTGAAGACTCGAAAACCCTGGGAAATACCTTGGTCAGGATGATAGGCAGCTGGTTTCGAACCCGCGACCTCCCGAATGCGAAGACAACGCTCTATCAATTGAGCTACGGCCGTGTGTATTGTTATTATACCTAACGCCCTAAACGAGCTGGCGCGTTTCTAAGGACCGAACCTACAGCTTTTGGTAAAGTGGTGCCCGAACCACTGTGTTCAATGAACCCCGAGGTCAGCTACGGCCGTTTGGCTATAAGAAACTGGGCTATAGTTGATAAGTACTGACCGTGGTAGCTATGTGGTCTGAGGTGTTGAACCATCATCTCCAAGGTTCTGGGTTCGAATCACGGATGAGGCTTGGATCTTTGTGTATTTTCGAAACTAGAATTGAGACGAACGGAAGTCATTAGTTACTAAAATTGCTCAAAGTACCAAAGTTCTTAAGTGTGTCCAATTCTAAAAGTAAAATAAGTCTGCAAAAGATTTGATATACTATACAGGGTGTCCGGAAAGTCCTGCACCAAACTGAAACTACCCATGGGGTTGGGGCTGGAGAGTAATTTGAGATAGGGAACCCGTGTCCGGAACCCAACCGTTACGCCTCTGGGAACAATTGAAATTTCGAGGATAGGTGGCAACGACGCGCAATTAGAAGCAATGGGTGTGGGGTCTGGACCTGTGTGTGGTTCCAGGACTACGGATGCTACGAATCCAAACTAATTTTATTAGGAACAAACATTAGGAATGTAGTTGTAGGTTTTCTACAAGTTTGTACCTCTGTACTGCAAAGTTGATACAACAAACGATAGAAAAATAAACGGAAATTGGCAATGAGATTTGCGCTTATTTTATCTCCTTGTTCCAAAACAAGGGAACAGGTTTTACTTACTGTATCATTTACAGATATTGCTCAAAAGTACCTCCCTGGATATCATCTTGCAAACAAAGGTGCAAACGACTAATCACTGATACGCAAGGTTTTGTTGTTTTCAAGTGAAGAGGTGTATCTGAATGGATTTTGTCCACAGATTTCGAAAATGACCTTCAAAATGTCGTATCACGTCAGGTTTTTCCACAAATCACGAAAATGTCAAAATTGAAAAAAAAAGTGTATGTTTTTCACCTTTAGACGCCGGCCAGGGAATTTACACCTTGACGTTGTCATCCCTGGCGCCCCTCCTAATTCTTTCAGAAAAGTGAACGATCCTTTGTTGGAAATCTAATAGAACGGGGAATGCAACGAGGTATGTTTGGTAACCCTGGCCTCCCATTCGGAGAAAAAGAAGAAAATCGAAAAAATTGTAAAAAAATGTCATTTCTTTAAGATTCCGGCCACGCTGGCAACACTGTTAGTAATCCCACACTGGTAAAAAGTTATATGAGTGTCTCACATAGTCATACCAACCATATACAAAAATGAAAGCCGTAGCTGCAATAGAAAGCGAGAAAAAAATGCAAAGTGCAACCACCCAGTATAAAATTTATATTTTGCTTCGTAAACATTCACGTTGTCAACCCTGGTACTCCCAGCCCAAATTGGCACAGAGACATGAACGACCCCTTGTTGGGAATGCAACGAAGTATGCTTCACACTTATAGAAAAACGGTAAGATGAAAGAGGAGAAAAGAGAATAATGAGAAGATAAACATAAATGCATAGTATAAAACATACATACCTAACATTCATCACTGGGCTCTCCTTGAAACTTCCTCTTTTTGGATTTTCGTTGGTGTTCTTCAATACCGTCTCTTTTTGACATCCAGCAATAGTCGGCCATCATATGGACAGTCCACCTTCCTTGGTATCTCTTTTCCATCACTTTAATGTCCTGATGGAAACGCTCGCCATGTTCTTCCGTAAAATCACCAAGATTGTCAGTAAAGTAATTGAGATGAGCATGAAGAAAGTGAACTTTGACGCTCATGTTACAGCCAAGCAATTTAAAAGATCCCAACATCTCGTCGATTAAAACGCTGTAATTTGCAGCCTAATTTTTTTTCCAAAAAGTTTTGTACCACATTTCTGAACGCAGTCCATGCTTGCAATTCGGTCTCACTCATACTTGCCTCAAATGTGTTGTCCGCCATCAATTTTCGGATTTGTGGGCCTGTGAAAATTCCAGCTTTGATTTTTTCTGACGTGATAGATGGAAATTTATCAGCAAGGTACTGAAAGCATTTACTATCTCTGCTTAAAGCTGTCACGAATTGCTTTATTAAACCTAGTTTGATATGTAACGGTGGCAACAGTATTTTCGAGGGATCAACCAATGGAAGTGAAACAATGTTCTTTTTGCCAGGTATGAAGCTACTTCTGATTAGCCACTGCTTCCGAACCCAATGTTCAGTTCTTGCTCTGGAGTTCCACTCACACAAAAAGGAAGGATATTTTGTGTAGCCTGCTTGTTGGCCGAGCAATATTCCAATGACTTTGAAATCCCCGCACACAGACCACTCATAACGCTTGTACTGCACCTTTCCAGCAGAAATTGAAAGCTTTCGTATGTCTATTTCATAGTCACTGAATGTGCTATTGGAATAGACGGATGGACGTTAGTGTTTTGTAATAAAACACCTTTTAAGCTGGATTTGCTGGAATCTATGATAAACCTCCATTCTCCTGAATTGTAAGTGATGTTGTAGAATTTATGACTGCTGGAATGTCTCGACAATATACCAAAACACCTTCCTCTGCAAACAGCGGAACTAATTCTGCCTCTCGGTGTCTGTACCAGGAAAATCTCGTATTCGTACTCAATAATTTTTTTTTCATGCAGTCGCGGTCCTAACAATTCTGCTGCGTCTTTAGGTAAATTAAGATCACGCACTAAATCATTAAGTTCATGCTGGGTCAAGGGCAAGGGCACTCTGGTTTCAGCCACACTGTCTGGTTGGTACGTCTCATCATGTGTATCACTGTCTGATCTTGTCTCGGTTGGGGGAATGATGTTAGACGGGGATGGCACAGGTATGGATTCACTATGGGGCACTGGTCTCATAGCAGATGCAAGATTCTTATACACAATGTTACCCTTGCTTGTCTTGGTATGTCCCACGGTCTGTACTGTGCAGAAGTAGCAGTCGTCACCGTGATTTCGTGGTTCACGCCACACCATGGGTACACCAAACGGCATTGATTCACGTTTCCCACTTTTCCAATTCCTCAACCCCTCCACACATGCACGACACACTTTATGAGGAGCCCACACTTTGTCCTGATCGCTTAGTTTCACCCCGAAGTATTGCAAATAGGCATTTCTTACGAAAGGCGTAATATTTTGCCTTTGCTTTACTGTCGTATAACAGCCACATATATAGCAAAATAAGTCTGGATGGTTGATGCAACCACTTGAAGCCATTGCACACACATATTCACACACTATGGACCGGGCACATAGGTACAGCAATGCACCTGGAAACAGAACCTACCTTCTACTGACAAGTGCACATTCTAGCCGGAGTGGTGCCATCTGTGACCTTCTTGAAAGCGGGGGCGTTCGGGTTGATGAGTCATACTAATGTGCAATCTATCATTTTCCACTTTTGTGAATGTGGTAACTCTAGCCGTGATAAGATTCGGTACTATTGTTGTAACAATCAGCGATATATTTATGTTTCTGTTTACACATTAATTCCAACAAGGTGTCGCTCATGTCATTTTTGTATATGGTTGGTATGACTATGTGAGGTACTCGTATGACTTTTGTTTACCAGCGTAGGTTTACTAACAGTGTTGCCAGCGTGCCCGGAATTTCAAAGAAATGACATTTTCTAAACACATTTTTTTTATTTTCTTCTTCTTCTTTTCCGAATGGGGGGGCAGGGGTACCAAACATACCTCGTTGCATTCCCGTTCTAGTAGCTTTCCAACAAGGGATCGTTCATGTCTCTGCAAAAATTAGGAGGGACGCCAGGGACAACAACATCAAGGTGTTAATTCCCTGGCCGGCGTCTAAAGGTGACAAAAATACGTTTTTTTTTTCAATTTTGACATTTTCGTGATTTGTGAAAAAAACCTGAGGTGATACGACATTTTGAAGGT
This sequence comes from Lepisma saccharinum, assembly GCA_022664845.1. NCBI lineage: Eukaryota > Metazoa > Arthropoda > Insecta > Zygentoma > Lepismatidae > Lepisma > Lepisma saccharinum. Next base: position 5,300 of record JAGDQP010059543.1, on the reverse strand, counting down.
CATTTTCGGAATCTGTGGACAAAATCGATTTGGATACACCTTTTTGTTTCAAAACAACAGAAAAAAGTTGAAAAATTGCATATCAGTGAATCGAAGCGCGCACTTGCCCAAACAAACTTGCTGCGTTGTCTCTAATTATTCCGACTACGACTGCTATTCTGGCCACCAATTCTTCTTTACTTTCGAGTTCCGTCCCATCGTACACTAGTCCCTTCATGTATCCCCACAAGAAGAAATCAGTGAAGAAGTCAGGGGAACGAGGTGGTCAGGGAACCGGTCCTCCTTTCCTAATCCATCTGTCCGGAAACCTAACATTCAGTGATCTACGGGGACTGAGTGACATTCGTAGTGCTGGAACCACACACAGGTCCAGACGCCGCAACCATTGCTTTTAATTGCAGGTCGTTGGCACCTTTCCTCGAAATTTCAATTGTTCCCAGAGGCGCAATGGTTGGGTTTCGGACACGGGTTCCCTATCTCACCCGCATGGGTGGTTTCAGTTTGGTGCAGAACTTTCCGGACAACCTGTATTAATTGCAGGTTTATGTTAGTGATGATCGATAAGACTCGTAGTTAGCAATTAAAGCTACCTCTTCAACAGTTGTACTTAGTTATAAGAGACTTATCCTAAGTCTCTATAATTATTGTCCATAATAGAAGGTAACTCGAATTATAATAGCAACTACAATAGTATTGGCAACGACTACAACAAAGATATATGCATAGCATACCCTTAATCTAAAACATGTTGGCACTCAGCTCATTTAGCTCAGCAAGGACTTCATAGTCAGTGCAGATGGAGCATTTCTTAGACCAAAAAATTGCAAGGTTCCCTGTGAGTTGTAACTACACCGTATACTTGACTCTTTTACTAATTATTATTAATTTAATTTGATGTTGAAGCGAGTAACGTTTCATTTCAAAATTTCAAACCAGAATCACTCAATAGTCCTGATTCTTTCGTACATTTATATGAGTTGCTGGGCTTTGCTTTAGTTTGTATTGTGGATGGTTTTCATAAGTGAAAACAAATTAGTGTACTTTGTGAATGTCTTTTTATTTGTTAGAATAACGAAGATTAAAAACATTTGTTACATTTCTGTTATTTCAGCTTCTGTTCGGTTGAGTCTTTGATGGAAACACAGACAGCCTACAGGCCATATGACAAGAAATACTTCTGTTCAGAATGCTCTAGAAGTTTCTACAGTCCTTCTGCTTTGCAGGAACATGTCCGTATACACACAGGGGAGAGGCCATTCCAGTGTACTGTTTGTGGAAGAGGATTCAGCCGAAAGTTCAACCTCAAAGTTCACCTGAAAGTTCACACCCCGGATAGGCCATTCTATTGTACGCAGTGCAGCAGAAGCTTTTCTGATGAAGAAAACTTTAAAGTTCATTCCTTGATACATTCAGTCTCCTCTTCAGGAGTAACTCTTTGATTTTGTCTTAAATTATTTTGCTGTTAACATTTTAACACCAATATAACTCCACCTTTCGTTTTAAATATTGTATACGAAAATATGTTAACGTTAATTTTAGTGTATGTTTTAGACATTTACTATTGCTCAATACATGCCATATAAAAAACAACGTTTTTCACTATTCAATTATAAATATGCTTTCCTTTTTATATAATCCATAAACAAAAGGTTATTTGTCTTCGTCACAAAGCAACCCTGTACCCATAGAAATAGTTTTCAGATAACTGAAGTCTTCATGACGCCTGTAAATCGCTCGAGGAAGATGACCTACAGTACGTTGATACCGGTACTCTTGTAGAAATCACTTGCAGAGTTTACTTGAGATCACCTAACCCTCGTACTACCAACGGGGGATGGATACTTTTTGCCCACCATATCTTATTTTATTGTAATTATTCTATTAAGTGTTTGTTTTAAAACCTAAAAAAATATATTGTTCAGTATGTTTAGCTAAAGATACACTTTATGGTGGTGAAATTTGAACGTTGCACTCTCTCATAAATTTCCTTTCTTTCGGCAGTGGGTTCAAAGTATTTCCGCCTTGGTAGGAAACGCGAGTAAAATTTCAAAGTATCGTCTCAGATAGCAGTATTATAAGTTGTTATTTCCCGCCGTTTCTGGACTTGGCGGTTAGTCTTATGCCCATAGATGCACTGGGACACCGAAGGCGCCTCAGTTGTCAGTGTTGACAACTTATTTTTAAAATTCATTGTTTTCAAATTCCTTCTATATACCGTTGGACCTATCCGCATTGACTTACAAAAAAAAATGCACGCATGTGCATTAGGTACTGGGACAGGCCATAGAGGTATATCCGGAGCCACAGGTCTTGGCAATCCATTAAACAAATTAATACCTCTTGCATAACATTGGATATATGAACACCACCATTTACGTACTGGGAAAAGCGCCGCAGCTGTAAGTGTTGCCAATCACTTTTAAAAGTTATCTTTCGCACTACTAACAAGGGAATGTTTTTTTGCTCGAACAAAAATTTTGATGCGAAAATGTATTTTTCCTGAAGAATGTGATACGCTGAGATCAGAAAGGACGATCATACATCTGTGACTTCCTATCTTGCTTCCCAAACTGACCAGCGACTACTCGAATACTGTATGGTGCCGAGGATTGGAAAGAACCTTATAAGCCGTAAACGCGTGAAGGGAGTGAGACAAAATATTGAATAGAAGTAACGTGAATGCTTCGTTACAAGATGGGCGAGCTATTGAACCCAATGTGGTACGCAGGGTCCATAAGAATTTGAGAAAAATACTAGGTTTGTGTGTCCGCCTAAATGTATACCACTTTAAGCACATGTAGAACGTAAAATCCCAATATTGAGGTGCCCTATCCACTAAACGAATAAAGATAGATAAAAACTGACTTCAGATTTGGATTGAAACAAGCTAGCCTAAATCGATGTCATATGGCCCACTTTCCACTACAACTTCCAAGATAGCTGCCATTATTCTCATCTTCCGCATCTGGTAACACAGCATGCACGTTACTTCTATTCAATATTTTGTCTCACTCCCTTCACGCGTTTAAGATTTACAAGGTTGTTTCCAGTCTTTAGTAGTATACAGTATTCGAGTAATCATTGGTCAGTTTAAGGAGCATTATAGCAATTCTCAGATGAATGATCACCCTTTCTAATCTCAGCGTATCACATTCTGCAGGAAAAATATATTTTTGTACCAGAAGTTTTGTTCGAGCGAAAAACGTTCCCGTAAGTCTTTTTATTTGTAACACGGGCTACCAAAAACGATATCTTGTACCCACCTTCAAACATTAACTCTATCTTTTGATTGTTGTTTATACCACACTATGATTGCTTGTATTTTGTTCAGAATTACTAAGTGAATATATTGTCTTGGCTTAAAAGATGTCTGCTACTGAATCCGGTAGTTATTTGTGTTTATTTTGCGATATGTATTTAATTTTTCAAGGTGTGTACAAAATAACCTCCTCTCCTTGATAGCCCGTGTTTTAAAAAAACTTACTAATGTGAGAGCCTTCGTGATATTCAATGACATTTTGGGAGGACATTGGTGTATCGAAAGGTCACCTAATATGAGACGTTACTGACATTAGTGATATTTTGGAGCCCAACCTGCATTTATATTCTAGGGACCATTGACATAGTATGATATTAGTTTCAACGTAGAAAAAGGCAATAATGTGTCAGCAGGGGATGGTTATCTAACTGAAAACAGAGGAGTGGAATAGTCTTTCAGACTTTGACCTGAAAATATACGATATGCCACGATGTCTAAGCTAGACACATAAAATTAAATGTATTATGTAATGACCATCAAACGTCTGGAATGAGTCAGCACAGAAAATCTTTAACGTAAAAAATTAAAAGAAAATGACCTGCCATGTGTCATGTTACTTTTTTCTCGCTGTACGCAATTTTTACATTTTACGCACTTCACGGATATAGATTAGGTTAGAAAAGTCAGGTTAGATTATTCTTTTTATATTTACGCTATTCAACATTATAGAGTTTCTACCACAATGATTTCCTGGTCTGAGTCACTCGTTACTCATTTTGTAGATTTAAAAATGGTTCATTTTCATACGTTATTTGTTATTTTTTCATTTAGCATGCCAGAAGAAAATTTACTCAAAAGATGTCACAATATCGTTTTCCATCAAAAGAAGAATTGAAGGGGTAAAATCCAACTGTTCTCGAGGATTTCTTTGCTGCTCAGTCCTGTAACTAACAAGCAAACATACTGATGGGGCAGAAAAGAACTTATGAATTATTTTCTTCCGTCATGTTTAGAATGTCAAAGCATGTGCGCAACAAATTTTGGCAACTGGAGCGCAATTGCTTTGGCAGATATTGATGACATAAAAGTCAGATTCTTGTTTCTGAAAAGTGATAGAAAAGTGTTGAAATACGGTCCCTTATATTGTTAAATTGCTGAAAGAAATGGAAAGCAAATACACAGTAATGGATGCTGGGTGGAAGACACTACCTGTTGGAGGGAATGTTTGTCATGACTGCCATCTTGAAGTCCGCCATATTGAGTCGCCATTGGTTTTCTTAAATGGAAAGAAGCTCGTGTGACATGTCACTGTGGGCTAGAATTTTATGAGAAATACGTTTCTGATGTCTGTTTTGCCGTAAATGTATTATTGTAACAGAAAAGGTTATGTGACACTCGTCTGGGCTAACGATGCAATAGCCTGAAAACATACATTTTGCTTTGAAATAATAGTGGGAATGAAGGCAGAATGCATATAAATCCATATCGTAAGGGAGCTGTAGCCAGGAACAATTTGTAGGCGTTTGCGTCTCATTTTCTTTGTTATTTCAAAATGAAACGTGTTATTTCAGACTACTGCGTCATTACCCCCTGACTAGTGTCACATAACCTTTTCTGTTACAATAATACATTTACGGCAAAACAGACATCAGAAACGTATTTCTCATAAAATTCTAGCCCACAGTGACATGTCACACGATCCCCTTCCCATTTAAGAAAATCAATCGCGATTCAATATGGCGGACTTCAAGATGGCAGTCATGACAAACATTCCCTCCAACAGGTAGTGTCTTCCACCCAGTATCCATTACTGTGTATTTGCTTTCCATTTCTTTCAGCAATTTAACAATATAAGGGACCGTATTTCAACACTTTTCTATCACTTTTCAGAAACAAGAATCTGACTTTTATGTCATAAATATCTGCCAAAGCAATTGCGATCGAGTTGTGAAAATTTGTTGCGCACATGCTTTGACATTCTAAACATGACGGATGAAAATAATTCATAAGTTCTTTTCTGCCCCATCAGTATGTTTGCTTG
>JAGDQP010059542.1:0-12358 GCA_022664845.1 Lepisma saccharinum | reverse complement strand
CAAATTTAGTTAAATAATTTGAGTAGCATTTAATGTTGTTTTAGCTAATATACACACACCACCATTATCCATTGAATTTGTATAGTACATTGAAATAACTAGAAAAATGAATTTTCTCATTATTACGAAGCCAGTACCCTGAAAAATAGTCAACATAATGATAAAAGAGTTTGTAGTTTTTCGTTTCTTATTGATTTTAAGGTTTTGGTGAGTGATAGAGCCAGCGCAATTTCGGAAAGTTTCTGAGAACGCGTTATGCACAGCTTGGTTGCGAATCTACTTCTATCACGTGACACTACAACAACAACATGCGGGGGAGTGAGCAGCAGACGGTATGAGCATTCGCCCACTCGAAACAACAACATCGGGTGGGCAGCAGAGGAAGGTGCTATGAGGAGCCATTAAGGACAATTTTCGAACCATCGCGCCAGATGATGTTACCCTTTTACAACAGACGACATTGAATAACTACAGCGCACATACTTGCGCGTATCTTTCTCCTCCCTTAGTTTCCTCCTCGAACATAGGTTCGCTGACTTCTACTACCAGCCGAATCGAGAGACTTTGCGAAAATGCGTTGCCTATAGTCAGATCTTGTTTTTCCCTGCGCATTAATACTAGATTAAGGTAACGTGTGTATTAGTATTGGTGGATCAGTAACAGCGATCGGTTCAGCTGCTGAAGAATATATTACATTTTGGGACTTTTCGGTCTTGTCAGCTGACATAAGAAAATACTTTCTTTCATTGTAGGTATCCGTTTGATTCGGGTGGATGTTCTGCTTGTAATTTCGGAGATAACATTTTTCTTACGGGGTTTACAGAATGACGATATTTGCGCGGGAGTGTTAGTTTGTGATTGATCATTGTTGGTAGTGGATGAGGATAATTTATTTATTATTTATTATTAAGTTTCAGATACAGCTTGAGTTGCCATTTTAGACAGAAACAAAATAACAATGCAACAAACTAAATAACATGAAATTAAATTTTAAACAACACATAACACAGCAATTGATATAAAAAAACACAACGATTATACTACACAAGAGGAATAACTCACATATTTGTATTTAGCGTTCGATGGAAAGTGTGTTCAGATCCGAAAATATCAATATTTGAATCAAGGTTATTGTACATAATTACTAGTCTATGGAATAAGGAGCGCTGCAGTATACTTAGCCTAGGCGTGGCACAATAAAGGAGGTTATTATTTCTGGTTATTCGCAACAAAATGCATTCATAAGGGAGGATTTATTGTGAATCTTCCTTCGATGTAGTAATGTTATTTTCTTCTTGCTACACTACATATTTCATGTAACCTTATTTACGCGTAGTTTTATCATAGACCTCGTAATAGATAGACTTAGCACGCTTCCTCATTTCTGGCTGAGCAAAATCTTATGGGTTTTTGTACAGGAGCACGTGATTTTGAATCCATCCGCTAGGTAGCTCTGCCATAGACGCCATATTCCACTAGCGGTTGGATTCAAAATCACGGGCTCCTGTACAAAAACCCATAAGATTTTGCGCAGCCAGAAATGGGGAAGCGTGCTATCTATTATGAGGTCTATGGTTTTATTCATTGAAGAGAGGAACATAATGATAATTTTGAATTTCGAAAGAATGAGGATACATTTTTTCTACTTTTTAGTTATTGAGCTCTTTTTTAGAGAGAGAGAGAGAGAAAAAAAAAAATAACAGTCCTATTAATTTCTGGTCAGTGTACCAAAATAATCCGCATTGACTTTTTATTTTGAATTATTATTTAATTTTATCTAAGCAAGGATGATTATAGAATTGTGTTAAAAGTACGCCTAAAAATAATTTTGTTTAAATTAAGATTGGTATTACATTTAAATTAATTCAAGATTTCTTGAATAACTGTGTTCAAAATACGTAAGAAGACTTCTTTATTACATTCTGTAATATCTACATTTTTACCTTAAAACTGAATTTTTAAATATTTGTGTTAAATCTACATCAAAATATGTTTTCTCTTTTCAATATTTTAAAGTAACTGTGTTCAATTCATGCTTGTTTCATATTTTTTACTAAGTTCAGTCATTTTAGATAACTGTCAAAAACGTGTTTAAAAATTACTTCATTAAGTGCTATTAACAGAAAACGATTTACTAATACCTCCAATTGCAAGGTCCTTTATTTGAATTTGAATTTATTTAAGCATCTGAGGCTCAGGTCGGGATAGGGTGGGGAGAAGACGATATATTCACGTAATAAAGAACATCTTGATAAAGTACAATACTGCTATTTCGTCGAGTGCAGAAGTGGAAAGATTGTTCAGTGTAGCAAGAGGTGTTTCCCACTACAGAAGAGGGCGGTTGTCAGATGAACGGTTTGAAAATTTCTTTTTACTGAAATTCAATGTAAAGGACCACTAAACATTTACTGTCTTCGAAATAAAAATGCAGTATGCCATAAGGTATGCCTTTGTGTTTAAGCTTAATGTAAAGTAAGGATCTCCAACAAAAGATGGCAGCATTATCTCCGTATATGTCTAATGTATTTTTATCGTTACACGAAATTTCATTGCTGCTCCTACAAATTCAAGCCTAGAGAGTTCAAACTTTCAGGGAAGATAGTTCATAACCAACTCAAGAGTTAGATCAATGCCGATTTTTAATTTTCTTTTCTATTCATTGTTGAAAGAGCTTCATTGTTATATGTTTTGATATCACAACAACAATCTAGCGAGTTCAACAACGAAGAAAAACAAAAATAAAAAAATCGGCATTGAACGAACTCTTGAATTGATTATGGACTCTCTAGGTTTGAATTTGTAGGAGCAGCATTGGAATTTCGTGCAACAATAAAAATACATTACACATATACGGAGGTAGTGCTGCCATCTTTTGTTCCAGATCCTTACTTTACATTAACCTTAATCCAGTGTTTATATGTTTATATTGTCACTAATAGAAATTTTATGCAGTTCTTTTGTACCAATGTTTATTTTATATTTGCGTTCTTCAAAGAAACCAACTCGAGTATCAAGATACTTTTGGAAAATATCTTCTACTCGGGACTTTTTGATGAAGTATCTGTATCTAGATACCCTTTTTCTTGGAATATCGGTATCTTGTATCAAATACTTTTAGGCAGTATCTTTTCCATATCTGAGTATTTGGTGAGGATCTTATATATAGGTATTGTCTGTGATAAGTAGTTAGTTCTGTTGTATCAAGTCCTAAGAACACCACAGCGTTGCCCCAACTGAAGTGACTTTTTACAACTAATACATTTTAATATGTTCCTAGTCATTCGTGTACATTTGATACACTTCGCATCTGCACAATTATTATTTTAATCATTCCTTACAATCACTTCTGTCCGTTGTACCCGCTACCATCATGCACTCTTTATAGAAAAAAAAGATACTGTTTCTCCTTCAGTTTCACTCGGCACCTGATTCTCCGAAGCTTCATTCTTGAGAGGAAAGTTCTCTAACATGGAAACATTGCTGTCGAAAGGGCATACGAAAGAGTCCAAAGATTCATCAGAAATGCTCTTAGGAAGAGGGGCCCGTTTTCGAAAAAGGTACACTTGCATTTTCGCTATGAGATGTTTTTTTTTCCTCCGTTAAAAATACCTCATTTTTGTCATTCTCTCCGCATAACCGACGTAACTCTAAAATTGGTGATGTACTCTGCTGCTGCAAGGTCACTAAACACTTGGAGTAAGTGTTTTTGTACTTCTGCAAAAAGTCTGTCCGTCATTGTATAACTTCAAACAGTGCTCACAGATTAATTTGCTCCATGGATGATATTTCACCTTATATTCCAAATATAAGTTTAGCTTGAAAGCAATAGTTCATGTCTTACTTCATTTCCAGAAATGCCGATTAACTTCCGGCCAGGAGACAAGCAGAGGAGGCATGCATTCCCGTTCATTTCACCACACTTAATCGACGAAGATTACAAAACTGTAATCCACCGCAATGTCATCCTAATAACACAAAAGCTGTGTCGTCAGTAAAAAAAAAATGTATGCGGTTAGTCTCCCTCTCTGTCTATTAGGTGAATTTAAAAAAAAAAAATCGTATCAGTTTAGTAATTAAGTTGAAAATCCTATAATATTCATTCCCTGGTAAAGATTTGAACCGGAGACTGGACATAATGACACAGAGAAAATAATTTCTTCCCCTCCATGACAAGTATCATGGAACATTTTTTTCACGAGGCTTCACTGCAAGCCAAGTTTACAATGCCCTCTGGTGAATATAAACTCAGCTGTAAATTATCATAGATTTACACAGACCAAAGAGGGCGCAGAAAGTTTGGCTACAGGTCAGTTAGAAACAGCATGATTCAACTGCAGAATTTTATTATCTCATTATTATTAGTTTAATATATCATCTTTTTAAGAACTAGTTGTACACCTTATTTAGCAATTCACAACTATTCGTTTTCTTTCTTTCAGACTAAAAGTTTCAAAATCACCAGCACTGCGTGAAGTGAAACTTGATAAAACTAAATTGGTTTTAGCAGTTGATAAAACATGTCTTCTGAACATGGAATGGAACTACTTCCACAAGTAGTCCTGAAAAAAATATTTTCTTATTTGCCAGTACCGGATCTTGTGAGCGTGGGTGATGTGTGCACGCATTGGAGCAGGGTCCAGAGGGATCGAAGTGTGTGGAGAAATTCCACATTCGTGTGTGATGATAGCATATCGTACGATGAAGTTGTATATCTATTAGCTCACTCACCACAGTTGGAGATCCTGTATATTAACCGAAAACGGGATTTAAAATCAATTTTAGATACTGTGCGGACCACCTGCTGCTGTCTTCACACACTCATAATTAGAAAGATGCGCAACATGGATATTAGTCTGATGGAAAAAATCGCCTCCAAATGTCGTGATATTAAGGTGCTGGAACTTCCGGATACTGTGATGGAGTGTGTGCCAGGCAAATATATCAGTGCATATTTCTCACGGGTGCAGTTCCTTGGTTTGGTGATTGACAGGTTGAAGAATTTAACAAGATTGAATCTTCGATCTTATCGTCATATGTCTTCAAGCACGTTTAGGTTGATTGTCACGTCGTGCTCATATCTGGAGGAACTGTACATTCAGTCTGTCTATTTGAAGGATAGGGATTTATTGTATTTAATAGATAGAACAAAGCATATACTACGGAGACTTTCTATAAACGGAAGCAAACTAACCCAAGCGTCACTCTGTAGATTAGATGAGTTAAAAGAACTTCAGGCACTCACAATCTCGCATTGCGATAACATAGACAAGAATACATCACAAATCATTGCAAACCTCAATTTGTTGTCTGTAGGTTTCACACACAGTTCGATTTCCCCTCTTATTTTATGTAATATGTTAAAGAAGGTAAGCATGCGCAATGTAAGACATATTAATGTATCGGTTTGTACTCTCTTAGATGACTCATTTGCGAGCAGTGTGTCCGAATGTTGTCCGTGTGTAGAATCTCTAAATGTAAGATATTGTGTACGAATATCAGAATATGGTTTGGAGCTGATCATTCGGAGGTGCAGTAACTTGCAAGTGTTCGATATTTACGGATTAGTTTTTCGTACAGGCAATTTTTTAGACTTAATTCCGGAATGCCTGAAGTCGTTAAAAATTTTACGTCTTAGTAGAGCACTATGTGAACGTCATCTGATTGTTAGTGCGAAACTTCGTGAGTTTGAACATGTTGTTCCTGCACTGTTGCCAGAACTTGTTGTTTATGAATGACTATTTCCTGCGCGCTGTTCCGGGTGCAACCTAGAATTTTATTAGTATTGACTCGTTGTAAAATACGACAAACTGTTGAAAGAGTGACTCTTAAATTTACTTATAAGAACTATAATAATTCATTGTGTATGAATGTAATCTTGTGTGTACTCTGTATTATTTTTATAGAAGACCTGCCATATATTGTATCTTTTTTACGTTTAGTATTGGTTATACAGAAGCACGAGTTACTCACCAAAATGAAAATTAGCAAGCTTTTATTACTAAGGCATATTCACAAGTATAATCAGTATATTTTTTTTTGGTTGTCAAACAAAATACTTTATTGTTCAAGAAATTAATATTGATGTGGGTTCGCATTTAGATTACGTTTCCAAGTCTGCCGACTTGTTTCCATTAGATTACGTTCTTATGAGATTGAGAATTGTATACTTGGAAATGAAAACTTCCTGCAATAACTAATTCTTGATTGATGTAGTGGCCGTTACACTGATCGTAGTATTTAATATTTATTATTTTCAAATTTCTTCTAGAAATATATTCCGTATGAATAGAGTACATAAGGGCAACAATGTAAACATGGAACTTCAACAATATCCATGAATTCTTACTATTGGCATATATATAAACATATCCTATATATTACATTTCAAATCGTATATTTTAAATATGTAGCTCAGTGATAACATTTGAGTAACATACATTACTTATATAGATATCCTTTGAGAAAATATCACATACGAAATCTTTGTACACAACGATATTGCTTTAACATCAAAGTAAGTTTAGTAGTGCATTTCATATGTCATTTGTTCTGCTTTCCCTTTTGTGATCTATCCAATATCATGTTTAGCGATAAATCTTTTAATTCATTCAATTTGTTCATTTCAACATTCTATCAATTCACCTCCTCTGTGAATGATAATTTCCTGTCTTTAGAAACATAAGTGTATCACTCAAATTGTAATTGTAATAGTTCCAGTTCCACATAAAAATATTTTTCCCTTAAAGTGACACAGTTCCGTAACACTAAATTCATGTTTAGCTCCATTCCTTTTAGTTAGCTTAAAGTTCACCTTTACAATAAAGTTCAAATTTCATCACACACATAAATTACTTGAATATTACAGTAAAAATATAACTGATAAAAAATTATAACATTAAGTTATGGAAATTAATAAAATTTTCACTTTCAATAAGATCTCGATCTGTTTCAATCAACAATAATTCATTATCATTTTGTCCTTAAGATTACCGTTTCAAAAAATATTTTATTTCAGTCACGGTTCATCAAAAAATCACTGCTTGCACATCACCTTTCAATCATTTTTTTTAATAGTTCCTATCTCAGATCCCAATATCTTTTTGCATACTTCATCCTCTTCTTTTCTCCTCTTGGTTAGGTTCTCTCTCTCTCTCTTATTCACGTTGAAAATATTTCTTTGGTTTAAAAATTCGAGTGGACCGGCGTAACTGTTGCTGAGTTTTGGGATCATTAACATCCATCCTTTAATATCTGCTTTTGATAATCAAAGTTCCACCATTCCATATTGTTGTTCTGTTTATCTTTTGATAATTTCGAGATTGGTCTTAACTGATCTAGACGTACAGTTCTTAATCGGCCATTATGTTCCACTTCCTAGTAGTCTTTGTCCTTTATACTTCTTTATTACTGCTGGAACATAATTAGGCGATTTATGCGGTAAATTTCGACACCATACTTTTTTTTGCCTAGAGGTGGTAGTTCGTCTGGAATTTTGTTACTTGCTTTCTTGGTATCTCTTAGTATATTTTATTTAAACAAGTATTTGGTTCGTAACTCAATATCAATTGAGCTGGCGATTTTCCTTTCAGTAAAGGTGTCTGTGATTACCACCTGCACCGAAAATCATTTGCATCGGAACCGAATCAGTCAATACCGTAAATTGCCTGCCATACAAATATTTATGAAACTTTCTAACAGCATAAATTAAAGAAAGGCTTTCTTTTTCGTAGTGTTGCGTAGTTGCCCTCGGCTGGGTGATAAAGTAGCCGAACAACAGAACACTGTCTTTAGCTGGCCTTCACTATTTCTATTACACAACTGAGCTCGTATGCCATACGGGCTTACATCTGTTATCAAAATTACTTCCTCCTCTGGATTAAAAGTAGCCAATTTGTCACTGTTCATGATTTCTAGTTTGATGTTCTTAAATGCATCTTGTTTCTCTCTATTCCAAGCCCATTTGTGATCTTTACGCAATAACATATTGAGGTTATGTATTTTTGAACTCAAGTTCGAAAGGCACTCTCAGGTGTTAGAAAAGTCCTAGCGGTGTGTTAATCACTAACAGTTTCCTAGTTTTTTTCATCTAAACTTAACTGTAGATAGGTTTGATTGAGATCTAAAACTACAAACATTTTGGCTCCTTGCATTTTGAATAAGATATCGTTCAGAGAGGACATAGGATAGACATATTTTTAAGGAATTTATTTATAGTAGTTTTGAAATCAGCACATTTTCTTATTTCTGAGGTCTGTTTTTTCGGTACCACCATTATAGGAGTAGCCCATTCTGAATACGTCACCGGAGCAATAATACCTTGTTTCTGTAAAGTCAATAAACCTTCCTTTACTTTATCCTTCAGGCTATAAGGAATAGCATAATGTTTGCTAAATATGGGCGTTGCCTCCTCTTTAAGATCTATGAATACTTCGTATCCCTTCATAGGAGTGCAAATATCCTTATCAAACATGGAAGGATATTGTTCTAATATCCGCTGTTTCAGGTCTAATTTGGATGTCACTTCTGTATCATTAGGATTAGTTATATCAAGTTGCGGTTCAGAATCAATAGATTTTATCTGAAAATTGTTTCTCCTACTCGGATACAAATATCTAAGCCAGTACGCCCTGACAATGGATTTTGTAAATCATCTTTTACTATATAGAATTCAAGAGGAAATTCGTTTCCCGCTATCATACAAGACATCGATAGCTTCCCCAGAGTATTTAACATATGACCTTTTACCGCCTGTAAGGTCATAGTAGTGGTTTGCAATGGAATATTTAATTATAATCTTTCCCAAGCCTTTTTGGGCAGGATGTTCACAGCCGCACCCGTATCAACCTGGAATATCACCTCCTGATCCTGAACTATACCCAACACTCTACATGATAATGAAATTATAGTGTTGATTCTTACTTTACTTTTACTCTCTAAAGTGTATTTGTTCCGATATGCACTTCGATTATCCCGTAAGTACATATCCTTCCCATACTTAAGATTAAGCCATTTATTCCTACACCATTGGTTAATATTTTCTTTTGTCTTATGAAGCTGAGATCGTATCAAAGTGGTGGTAGACGGATGGAATATATTCTGAGGAGTAATCAAAGAATGCCAGTTTATTCCACTCCTGTCTACTCCAGGCACGTGTCTTTTAATCTTTCTTAAGTAAGATCCTATTGTATTCTTATGTGGCACAGTATAAATATCTCAATTTAATAAAGATGTATTATATAATTTAAATGGGTTTTCTCTTGGAGTTTTATTATTTTACCTGTTTTTCCTAAACATACTGTATTAGCGGAGGTGTGTTACTTTATTTCCATGAGTTATTTCTGTGGTGCCATATAAACAGAATTTTACAGAAAAAGAAGCAAGAGAAATGTCGTGTTCTTATTTAAGATTGAACAAGGAATTATATCTTTTTACGAACAGGCTTTCAGTTAGAACATTTTTCATGTGTTGAACCTCAGTGTCTCCAATGTAGTGGAGATATTACTTTTAAAAGGTACTGTTGACGTTTCGTATAGTATTATGTCCTTTATCAAAATAGTAGGGACCCGGCCTCCACGATTTAAAGGATAAGGTCGTCGATTTCGGATCGGCTATGGGTAGGCACATGGATTTCGAACCCCACGTCTAACCATCCTGACTCTGAGGTTTTCCAGAGTTTCCATCAGACAAATACCGGAATGTTACCGTAAGACCCTGGTCGCTATCTCCCCCTACCCTATCCTGGCCGGAACCAGAGATGCATTGAGGCCATAAATCAACTTAGTTTAGTTCAATTCAAAATACTATATATATGAGAAATAGAAGTAGCAGCAAGAAAATGGACACGGTTGCACAGAAAAATGATATCACACGTTTGCAAGAGAAGTATCACAACTCAAAATCTTCTAATTTTCGTTTCTTTCTACTCAAAAGCATTCGTCTTCTTTGGCGAAAATGTCACAAGTCTGTCCGCTTCGGTGGTCGGTAATTTGGATGTTTCACGGATTTTGTATTTTGCTTCTTAAGTAAGTTGTAACTTCTTTTCCTCCTGTAAAATTATACCTTTTTTTTGAGTTGACACTTTTCTTGCAAACGTGCGATATACACTTATATGTAAACACCGTTCCTGTTTCGTATGACCACGGTTCAGCATGCTGCCACATGCATTAGTAATGCACTCTTTCAACTTTTGTATATCTAACGTTAGTTGCCTTTTCCAGATTTTCACATGCTTCCACAGAAAAAGGTTCATCGGAATTGAGAAAGATGAGCGAACCGGCCCACACCCCGCAGTTCAGGAGCTGGGAGAATCCTCATCTCATCCAGATGTAAACGAGCGGCTGCAGAATATTAAGAAGTAGCGCCATCCGGTTAGCAGATACAGGGAAATCAGATAACAACTTTAGGAGAATGAGCTCTTACTACACGTGGAGGTAACTAGCGCCAAACGTATTACCCGCAATTACCATCTTGTAAACACTAGATCGACAGTGTGTTATCCACATTTTACTCCACACCATTACCTAGTTTATGCACTTAGCATCATCGATGAGTTTATCAAATGTCAATTGATGTCTACCGGGTTTTACGGCAACTGTTAACTGTCCATTGAGAAGAAAATTCACCCAATCACTGAACATCTTTGATGCAAATGCTAAGTTAAAATGAAGTCGCTGCTGGGCCCTCTCGCAAGATTGAAGATGATCATCCTCAGTCAAATGAGTAGCAGTTCAGTTTAGGGAGTTGCTATTTGCTTTTGAGATGCAAACAAACAGTGAGGTTTGACTGAGACTACTTCCCTTTGAGTGGTATAGATTAGATTACTTTTTGTGTATTTTCTTCGGAATAGGTATCTGTAATGGATTGAAGCATGAAAAATGTAAACTTTTAGCAGCTTGGTTCCTTGTTATTTTTATTTTATTGTTCTAATAGCATAGCACATGTCACTTAATGTCGTAACCAGTTGTTCAATATAGAAACATAAGTTATTCGTACGTCATCGCGTTTCATATCGTACTATTGTACGAAGTATAGATGCGATATTTATAGCGTAAGATTTAGTAATATTTACTCAAAGTTCATTTTCATTTAGCCAGGATTTGTTATTGTATACTGTGTAGTCTCTTCACCTTTGAGTCCCATGCATAATTTCGTATTTTTGTCCCTAATTATTAAATTGGTGTCGTCCGCATATAAAAGTATTTCAGCGGTTTTATACATTGATAAATGTTATTTATACTGTATATAATAAAGAATTGGACCTAAAATTGACCCTTGAGGAACTCTGCTTGTGATAAGGTTTTCTTCTGACTGTTCTCCAAATATACTATTATTTACGTGTGTTGCTTCAGCAACCTGTTTTTCTTATTCGATATGTGGTACCAGCTATTTGTATGGAGTTTCTCGGTTTCCATTATAATGCATGTTTTAAAATAATCTGTCATGGTTTACTGTGCCGAATGCTTTTGTTAGATCAACAAAGACGCTTTGTAGAACTGTGTTTGCTCTATTAAAACCACATTTTTCCTACCTATTGGGACATTGCTATTGGGTAGATTTACTTCTATGAAATCCATGGTTGTGAAGTAGAATATAATACAAATATAGTTAAACTGAGAACTATAATGTATAGACAAAAATGACTTGTCAGTATTCTAGGAACGAAAAGGGTTCATCAAACCAAGGAATAAATGTAATTTGAATAAATGGAGAAAGTTGACTTAATTCCAGAAGTAGAGGCGTCCAAAATGAGCGAGGCATCGTCATAAATGACTTCATATGGCGGCAAATAATAACGTAAGCAGTGACGACTTAGCAAATCAAATCGAAGTAGTACCCAATACACCTATTTAAACTGTTTATAATTGGCAAATGCAGCTTAGAGGGGATTTTTATGCTTGCACTATTAAACCATTTAATTCTTTAACAAAATTCGTACGTTTCGAAAGCTGTATATGCGGCATTCCCTCAATCATAAACAATGCTTAAATGAATATATCGGGTACTGCTTCGTTTGTGATTTACTATGCTGAGACTGTTTACGATAGTATGTGTCGATATATTGCATCATTTGTGACGATGCCGCCACAACTTTTGAGCTTTTGCAGCTCCTGAACTACGCATCCTTTTATATTTCCTCAAAAGAAGTTTTTTTTTCTTGGTTTGATGAGAACTTTACATTCCTAAAATATTGACCATTAATTTTTCGTCCACCCTCTACAACAGCAAAGGAAGATAAGGGTATTAACACCATCATATAGTATTTTACCCTACGCAAGGATGTATTTATGCTGATTTGGATTAATTATATGATATTAAGTTTCAGAACTATACTATTGTAAGTAACTATTGCATTAACTCA
>JAGDQP010059540.1:0-12358 GCA_022664845.1 Lepisma saccharinum | reverse complement strand
ACCAGTGAGCAAGCGATCAAATATGGATGTGTTCAGGTGCCGAGTGAGCAAGGACAAACAGGCTGTCAGTCGTTGTTTCTTGTTGTGTGGAATACCCACTTCCTTAACCTGTATGACTTCTCTATCCCATGCAGGTGCAGTCTGACTGTTTCAGCGGAAACATAGAACCTTTCTGCAAGTTCATCACACGTTAGACCACTGTCCTCCTCGATGGCTGCTTTCAAGGTCTCGTCGTCCACTGCAAGGTTCATCAGCAAGGCTCACATCTCCCGAACGGAATTTCTGGAACCAATGCCTAGCGGTGCGTTCGTTCACGGCATTCTCACCAAATGCCTGGCATGTGCGGCAGCTGACAGGCCCACTTTAAAGTCATACAACAATCACACGCGAACAAGCTTTTTCGATATCTCCATTTCTCTTTTACACTGGACTAGCTATGAATGTTGTGTGTGAGCATCGTGCCTGTATTACTGAAGGTCGATGCTCAGACTAACTCCCGATCGCTTGGCAGGCACGTGCGTCATTTCGTTTCCTCTCTGAGTGCATGATTAATGAGACGTCAAAAACTTTTTAGTTACCTTGTATTTATTTTCATTTCCAAAAATCAACGACTAGCATCACATGGAAAAAGAAGGCTAAATTGTAACGTTCGTTTAACACACACACACACACACACACACACACACACACATTGGGCATTCCCCAATTGTCCTCACGATGCACCGAAATTTCTTAACCCCACCGGGAATCGAACCCGGGACCACTCACACTGAAGTCGAGCGCGCTACCGACTAGGCTACGCAGGACTAGGCTACTTGTCGTGAGGACAATTGGGGAGCTGCTGTGAATAAGACAGTGGCTATCACAGTGAGAGCTTCGGCTTTCCTCTCCCAACCCGTCTGGTCAGCGTGGGAGCAGTAGACCAACTCCTCCCTCCGGGGAGAGGCTTCATCCAGTAGTGGATCGAATATGGCTGTGACTTATTATTTATTTTATATATATATATATATAATTACAAACAATATCATTTCTTGAATCTTACACCATGGACATAAGTAGTACCTCAGTAGTACTTGCATGTTGGCCGCTCATGGGACTCATATCGCCCCACATCGATAATGCGGGCGTGAGAGCGACCCCGCTTGAACCCATGTCAATTGATGTGGGATTGACATCGATTATCGGTATCATTAATTTACCCATTTTCTAAAACTATAGTACCGAGCCACCGTAACTCAGTGGTAGAGCGTTCGGGAGGTCGTGGGCTCGATCCCACCGGTCGACCATCCTGACAGGTTTTTCCAGGGTCAGCCACACCAGGTAAATGCCGGGATGGCACCTTCAATATATGCCCTGGCAGAACTTTCTGAATCCTTTCACCTCCCCCATCCCGGCCTGAGACTTAGATGCCTAAAGCTCTAAATAAAATTCAACTCTAATACTATAGCAAGTATTGTGCAATGAATAAATCGATTTTCTACAAAACTTTTTCTTCATAATGAATAAATTAAAATTAAAAAATAGAGCATTCGTCATGGAACCATATCGTTCCATGTCAGTAACCGATATCTATATTGATCATTGTCGGTCCACATGGGCAACGCGATGTTTATTCAAGCGATGCTATATCCCTCTAGTGATAAAATATAAAGCTTCGTGTTGGCAACACGCGGCCAGCTTTGTTTGGTAACAAAGAAGTTGTTCACCGTTGAAGCATATTAAAGTGCAGAAATAGCGTACTTCCACGGGGAGGACATAAACAAGTAAAGTGTTAAAGTTGATTGTGTTTTTCCTAAGGATTCTTTGATCACTGTAAGTACATAGACAAACCAACAAGACTTATAGTAATATTTAATATGCTGGTTATCGAACACCGCCAGAACCGGGAGACATTTTACACTTTTGTTTCGTTTGTACGGTAGAAAGTAGCGTATTATCTCGAGGTCATGTGGTTGTTAAGAGAGGTTTCTTTTAGTTAATGTTATATCTATTTACATTTGTTTCACATCATTTCCTTCAATTGAAGCTGTTTCATTCTAATCATGTTTATTGTACTCTTAACTTATTGCCAAATTTGTAAAAAAAAAAAAAAAGAAAGAAAGAAAGAAAAGAAAAGAAAAGAAAAAAGCGGAAGATAAGTTAACTGATTACAATGGAGCGAAACTACAAATAGTATGAACGCAACATCGAAAAAATATTATTTTAGAAACTAGCAATATTCGATAAATTTTACAATGCATTAGTACATCAAAGTGATGTAATTTTAGTTACAGAAAAGTAGTACTCTTTACATAGGGCTTAAGTAGTAACTTTGTTTTACAAATTTCTAACGTGTTTTACTATTTTTTGTTGGTTTGTCTATGTTGGTGGTCCAATATAAAAAGCGGGATTCCTTTTAAAAAAATAGTAAAAATTCAGAATGACATTATGTTCACAATGTCAATGACCGATATTGAGCGATATCGGTACCCGATATTGAGCAATGTCGATGATCGATGTCGAATGATGTCGATGTCCGATGTCGAATGATATCGTTAACCGATATTGGCCATAGTGTTTGCCATCCAATATGGGGCCCATGTCGTTGAATGATATCGATCTATGTCGTAAAATCCAATTTTCCCATATCGTGGATGTGCTACTTGGGTATTTTCTTTTCTCACCGTCTTTTCCCACCTACGTGGAATCGACGTTTCTGACTACATAGTCATTTGTTCTCTTCATTACATATCCATACCGCAGCAGTTTTCTTTCTTGTATCTTCTTACATATCTCTACTGCCTTGGTTGTTCCTCCTACTCTCAGATTTATCAATCTGTCTCTTCTTGTTATCCCACACATCCAGCGTAGCATTCTCATATCGGTAACATCTAGTCTCTATTTTTTTGTGTGCTTTCTTTATTGCGCATGTTTCTGCTCCTTACATCATTGTTGGTCTAACCACTGTTTTGTAAATCATCCCTTTATTCCTCACCGTGATTCTGCGATTGCAGAGAATGCCATATACTTTCTTCCAATTTCGTCATCCCTCTTGTCAAATGCCCTCCAATAGAGTTTATTTTTTTGTTTACTATAATGGGCTCTATATGTTTTTTACCTTATTTTTCTACTAATTATTGTATCCGTTTTCCGCTTTATGCGGGTGGGGCATATGCTAAAATTATTGATCAGGGATGGAGTGAAATATTAGCAGGGCAAGGAATTCATGATTTTATAACAGGTGGTTCTACTTTAGTGACGAAAACACAGTTTAATGAATTTAAATTATACTTATTTTTTATTTATTTTAATTATATTTTTAACAGCTGTGATTTCCTTGTTTACTTCAATAGCTTATATTTAAAGCGTAGCGCTGAAGATGCTAAAAAGAAAGATTTATTCTTCAATTAAGATATTCCCTGAGAAGATTTTCCATTACTACCGTGAAAAAGTAGTGTAATCTGTTATACTAAGGGGGTTAGTTGATTGAAGAGGTAAAAACGTGATTTAACCGCTAAAGATAAAAGTTAGCAGCTTTTTCTTGTTTTATTAACTACTTACCTTCTTAGTTGGGGATGATTATTTTGAAATTTCCCTTTTTAATTATTAACAGTAATACGCCTCTATAATTTGGCTTCAACTAATAAACAAGGATTGTATAGGTCATCTAAGTTCAGGTCGAAACTGAATACAATCTATTTTGCTTCTTGTTAGGTAAGGTAAGTTGCTGAGCAACACATTTTGGCTACAAACAAAGTATTATAATTAACTATTATCCTATGTAGGTCATTCTAATGACCCCTGATTTCATTTGTGGTACAAGCCGATGAGTAGAATTAGTAGGAAAGTTATTCTTACGATAGTTCAAGGAATGATTATGGAGGTGGTTAGTATAATTGTAATGGGAAGAAGTAGGACAATTTCTATATCAAAAATGACGGGAAAATAGTGCAATTAGGAAGAAGCGGATAGAGAAGGGAATTCGAGCGGATGATTTGGGGCCAAAAGCGCATTCAAAGGGGGATCTCTTTTCTCGGTCAATGATTGTTTTATATATATATATATATAGTAATATGACAATAATTGTAATTATTATAGTGATTAGGGTGGCGGTTAGAGAACAGTTATCTTGTAAGAGAACAGACCTGTGATTCTTTTCCTAGGTTTTGCACTTGTACTTTCTTCCAGAGATTTTCGTTTAAATCCGCCATGTATATTTTTATACAAGTAAAAGGAGTATAACAATTCAATTTTTTAAAACAGCTTTTCATGTTGATGACAATTTCTTTGGGTAAATTATTATTATCAGAATTAAGTGTTATTAGCATTTTCTCTCACACTTTACGCGAGAAACTGGAACATACGTAATTGGGTCATTTCATAACAAATCATCCAATTTCAGAAACATTGGTTACAACACCATTTTGGACATTTTTAATGGGACAACCATATTTCCAACAAGGCGGGTGGTGTTTTTTACACCCGTAGACACGTACGAAAACCTGAATATCTTAAAAACCAGACAAGCTTGAAAGTTGAAATAAAAGCCGTTGTGTAACGCTTGAAGTATACTTCGAATTACCTTTTCTGAAGATGAATTCCTTTATTCCAAAACTTAGCTTGAAAATGAATAACGAATTGTATAAAATCATATTATTAAACTAATTTTTCGGTGCTAAACGAGTTAAATAAAAGCCTACAAATTTTTGTAATAGTTAGATCTACCAACCGGGTTTTTCAACGCAAAAAAAACACACCCCTTTTTTGTTACGGGAATTTAAACATGTACAGTAAATAATAGCTGTGTTAATTCAACACTATGCGTTGTCCCAGCGTGGCTACCATTTTTTCGTGTTAAATCAACACAACATATGGTGTTGATTTCGGTACTGGTAGAAAAAAGTTACCGCTGCATTGAGATTTGAACATGGGTTGTTAAGTTAGAAGTCGAAGGTCTTTTTACCTTTCTACAGAATTCCTAAACGGTTTTTCTTTCAGCTCTCAAGCTCGTCTAGTTTTTAAGATATTCAGGTCTCGGTACATCTCTACGGAAGTGAAAAATACCACCCACTATATTGAAAATCTGGTTAGCCCATAAAAAATTTCTAAAATGGTGATGCAGCCACTTTTTTCTAAAATTGCATCATTTGTCGTGGAATGGACCATTACGTATGTTCCAGTTTTTCGCGTAAAGTATGAGAAAAATGCGAATAACACTTAATACTGATAATAATAATTTTTACAAAGAAATTTTCATCAATAACAGAAGCTGTGTTAACAGAAGCTGTTTTGAAAATATACATTGTGGATTTAAACGAGAATCTCTGGAAGAAGTGCAAAACCTAGAAAAACAACCACAGGCTTGTTCTCTTACAAAATAACTGCGCAGAGGGAAATAAATATCATTCCTTACACAAGCAGTAAGTTTGTTTTACTATGGTCGAGTTGGCGTGACTTAATCCGGTGGTCTTGTAATAAGACAAATCTTGGCAGTATCTTCTCAGTTGTGAAAATAGCTCATGGTTAAGACGTTTGCTTTCTAAATCAACGCGAAAGTAATATGAGTTCGAGTCCTTGTTGGGACTAGAATCCTTTCCTGCTATTCAATAAGACAATAGTAACTTCTTTACTTGAAATGTCTGAAGTGTAGAATTTGCGAGCAAGCATCCAAGCTGTCTGTACTATTACGTCAAACTGAGTGTGACCTTGCAAAATCTTCTAAGCAGACATACAAAGCAGTGAATAAGACTTTCCCATGCCACTAGCGTGATTTTTTTTTCTTCTGACGCTGACAAATACAATTACAACGCGATCTTAGTAAGTAGGGAACTAAGTTCGATGTAGTATAGTGGTTAACTTGTTGGACTTTCAGTCTATAGATCTAGGTTCGATTCCCAGATAACCCACGACTTTAAAAATATGCTTGCATGAGAATGATGCCCTGGCTACGAAATGCAAGGCATTGGAGTATGTGTGTGTAATATATCAATGTGTGTATATCAATGTGCAAGTATGTTTGTAATATATCATTGTTTCATGGTTAATATTACTTTCGCTCTAATTTTTCTTTCTTAGATCTTATCGTCTTGGTCACTTCCCTCAATTCTCTTTCCTCTGTTTTTGTTCGGTTACGTGTGTATGTGCAAATAATCTCTCTCTCTCTCTCTCTCGGTCTCTCTCTCTCTCAAGAGAGAGAGAGAGCGGGAGAGAGACGTAGAGGTTAAGGATAACTGTTTGTGTTACTAAATATAAAAGTAAAACTTTTGAAAAAGTTATTCTTTTATCCCTCTCTCTCTCTCTCTCTGTGTGTGTGTGTGTGTGTGTTTAAACAAGACAAGTTTTGTTACATAACATAATGATGATTCCTGCTTTATGTTCATATTAGTATTCTTCTTTTCTTTGCATTAATTCCTATCTCTTAGTGCCTCTCGTGAATGGAATTTCTGGCTATGTAACTCGTGGTTCTCTAAATGATACTCAACGATTGATCATTGTTCCTCCAAATGGAGGAATATCCTGGCATGCCATGTTTTGGCGTACATTTGTACTGTCATGTTGGATGTCTAACTATTAGGCGTACAGTGAAACAATTCTTTTGGAGGAAAGAGCTAGTACCCTTTATAAGTCCAACCTCCACTTACCAGGTATTATTGTAAGTGTCTGTACCTCAAGACCTTTTCTTGCCAAATGCCAGAACAAAAACAAATTTATAGCTCTTTTAAGAAAACATCTAAGCTCTGTGAGTGTCATTGTTCTTCAAGCTTCGATGATGATGACGCATTGATAATTTCAACATGGATGACACTTGTCAAAACAGATTTTTGAATCCTGACGAGGAGGACGATACTTAGGACTTGGGAAAAGTGGCACTTGAGAGAAACACGAAGGTTTGAGGATGTACAGACATTTCACCTATTTAGATACCAAGCGCTACAATGATGTAAGATTATTTTGAACGCAGAGAAAAACAAAATATATGCCGTCCCATTTAAACACATTTGGAACTAGTTATTATGTCCCAATGTCCCATTAAAAATAAATACCATAAAATGTCCCAAAATATCACCTTTATTTCAATAAAAGAGGCTAGAAATATCGATTCACCTTTTAGACACAGTCAAAATCCTCATTTATATCAACCGCTTCATTCAAAAGTATAAAGATTAAAGATGGCAGTGGTTTCTCGAAGACGGCGACTTTTCCCCAAGTGAATTTTCTGTACTTACGATACGTTACTCATGTCAACATTCTGATCATTTGTACCAATTTTCAGCTAAGCAGTTTTAAAATGGCTCTTCAATTCGTAAATAATAATGTTAATGGACCGACGGCAAATATGTGGTCATAACCCAATTTAACACATTTAAAACCTCAATTTATTCAAGCGCTTCATTCAAAAGTGTAAAAATTAAAGTTGGCGACCGTTTTTCTAAGACGGTAGATTTTCAGCAAGTGCGATATTTTGTACTTCCGGTATGTTATTCATTGCAACATTTTCAATATTTGTACCGATTTTCAGTTTATATTTTAAAAAATCTGAGTCAGAACCTAATTATAATGGACTATTTGAGAATAATTCTCGAAGCCACAAGTTGGTAACACTGACTACTGTAAACTGGAGTAAAATAGAAAAAAACCTACTTGAAATATTGATAATAACTAAAACCAGGCTTACGAGACGCATATTTATATTGCGTGTCTTCGAATTTCTTCGCTGTTAAGTTAATTTATGTGAAAATGCACGAAATAACTCCTGAGTCGTGTTTTCCAAGATGGTGTATTTTCCCATAGGAATACGATAGCGAATTTTTTGTAGAGTCATTTGAGGGATACCCGACACTTGGGGAATTCCGACACTTCTAAGCTTGCAACACTGTAGCTTGCACAATAGTCAGCTCGTGAGATAAACAATAGGCAAGAAAGAGACTTCGTATTGTACTGAAACTCCACAATTACCGATGATTTATGAATTTGTGTTGGACTAGAATCATATTTGTAAGGTAAGTTGTCCAGTAAGTGTGACTAAAGTGGCCTTGCTCTAAGATAGAAGATTCGGTTCTTAAGTTTTTACGAACAAGTGTTGTTCGAAATCAATGCACACTATCAAAGGGTAAAACCTTGTGCATGAACAGGCAGTTTTATTTCCCTTAGTCAATGGTACTGACTCCAAGAATTAATATATTTCTGATATTACGCAATTTGGGACAATCCCGACATTACATAGTGGGGTAATTCCAACATCTTCACCAATCGTTTATTTCTATACATTTTTCACAAGCATCTATGTGACACTATTCATGTAAATTACAAAGATGTATCTCTTTATTTTCAGTACCAAACATTGTTCTTAACTACTGAAAGACTTCGTATCAAAGAATACTCTACGAGCTTCGCATGGGTGAAAATTGCATAATTTTCTCACGGATGTTTATAGATAAGGCATGTTTCTTACTTACCTTGACTTCTGGCCACAGAGCATAACAGCTAAGCTCAAACCTAACTTGGTCATTTCCTTTCCCGGTGGCTCCATGTGAAATATACTTGGCTTTCTCCTGTAATGCGGTGCGTACTAACCCCTCAGCAATGCATGGACGAGCCAAGGATGTGCCCAGCAGATACCTCTCCTCATATATTAGTCCGGATGCTATTGCCACCCACACAAACTTCTCCACAAACTCTTTTTGCAGATCCTCAATCACAACCTGAATACAAGGAAATATTTGCAATGATCTATAGAAAATAAGTTTCTCTAAAACTAACATTTTTTTTTCCTAATTGACATCAAGATGCTTTCAAAGAACTAGTTATGAGTAGGAAATGTTTAATCCATGACAGCAAATTTTCATAGACGATAAGGCTAGCTTGACTCTACAGAGCATTAAAGCAAACGTTACACCAGCTTTTTCAATGACTTGATCAAGGATTTTGCGATTAACGAAATAAGATAGAAATAGATATTAAAATACAAAAACATTTCCAATGTCCTAAGATTCAAATCGCGAGATCAGTAATATCATATACTAGTGTCTCAAAATATACTACTCTCCAAGTATAGTACAAGAAATAAAATTTCCAAGTGACACATAATGGATCAAATTCACATCTTGATACTTTAACACAAGACAACAATTCTGAAATTTCATACCATTTATTCCTGGAACTCGTTGAAACGAAGGAATGGAAAAGACATGTAAATAATGAAACCACGGATCAATTATGGGTCTGACAAAGTACTACACTATAATATCAAGTGCTGTTCTGAAATACTGAAATTTCTACTACAGTAATAAACAACCTACGGTCCGCGGGGAGGATCCGGCCCGCCACACACTTTGCATTTGTCTACCCTAAGAATGTCGAAAGAAAATTATATTTTATTTCTCCTTCTTGACCTAGACAGGAAATTAACTTTTCTCAACTGAGTATAGACAGAATGCAATCCATGCTGATAACATATATCACATTGACAGTCATTAAGTCACTTGGAAGGAAATAAGTTAACTGTTGCTTACAGGAACATTTGCGATAATAGCGTTTAAAAGCTGCAATTAAAAAACGCGTACGATTTGTATGCTATTTATGTCAGAGAATGCTCTGGCCCGCGTAAATCTTTCTATCTATGCATACCCTAACATAAGTTGAGATAGTAGGAACAGGGGGTGGATGGGAATCAGCGAATGTTGTTAACTAAAAATTCAGTTTGTGTAGACGGTATGAGATTACCTGCCAGGAGCCAATCAGAAACCAGATAACTGGTTCGTTACGAGTGGCCTTGTTTATGTAATTCCGTGTGTCTGAACAAGCCAATTAGTTAGTTAGTTTATGAAACTGTTAGGGGTGGATTTCGGTTTCATTTTTTGGCCTGGTCCACTGCTTAACGGAGGAATATACTATAATATACTGAGTGGAAGAGGAAGGATTACATGGCCTTAGATTAGGCGGGAGAGATGGTCTAGCTACCCCCCCCCCCCCAACATTTCTTCCGCATTCAACTAGTGAAACTAGGATACAGAAATTATGCTTTTAAAAGCTTTAAAACAATGGGGGAATTGCTACCTCATTCTCGAGTAATGTGTCGCTCAGACGCTCACTGACCATACTACCAAAAAAGTTAATTTATTAGGAGTTTGTGGCAGTAGTGTTTCTTATTTATTTATTTTTTTCGATTATTATGAGATGTTACAAAATTAATAGGGCCTATTTTCATGTTTGTTCAAGTCTAGTAGTTGCAATATTCTATAAAGCGAGTACTATTACAAAGTAAATTTCATTACTGAGAAACCTAACATTTGTTACTGGCCATTTGATGAATATGAATTGTTATTTATGGCTGTTAGGTATATTTCTCTTCCATATTGGGCAATCCGCTGAACTGGAATTCCAGAAAGATTCCTTATTAAAATCTTCACAAGAAGGGGAGTGTCTTGGCATTGTATATAAGAAGTGAATGCATGGTCCAGCTGAGCTTAAAGCAATATCAAATATGCAACAGAGCTGGATCCAGACTTTTTTGTGAAGTGGGGGTGCTAAACCGAGGAATAAACCAGGGGCATTTTCGATAAATAAAAACCAAACAAGGAGGATGCTTTCTATGAGGCAAAGTTGAAATAATGCTGTAAAAGTAAAATATTTTCCCTTGAGGAGAGAGGGTGCCACCCGCGCCTCCTACCTAAATCCGTCACTGATATGAAGAGAAGTCATCGTTGCAGCTACAGTTTAATTATAGAACACCTGTCACTTGAACTGCAGCTGGGGCATCTTTGTTCGATTCCCAGTCGTTGCAGCGCTGCATTTTTTAACCGTATACGTACAGGTTACTTGAGTGAATGAAGTTAACATATTGGCTAACGTTGTCTTCAATGCGATTCTATATTAACATTATCCTGTCTATCTATTAATTTATAGTGATATTTATTTAATATTTGTGTATACCCGTTTCTGGTTAAACGTATGAGTAGCTGTTCATTCATTTCTGCGTAAGCGTGGACAGTACAAACGTCAATAATCCAGGGCGTCGCAAATCCGCATTGTCAAACCAGAAAAATATCCAACCAGCAACCTTGAAACATCGGGGTCGGCATTGGAATGTATAGTAGTGCTTAATGAACTGTAGGCGCTAGTGGAGATGGTTTTATGTTGTCAAGTAGGCATATTAGCAGAAAGTAAACACTCTAGTAAGAATATTTGCAATATACTGCAGTCATAAAATTATTTTAATAGGTGAAACGGTTCATATGTTCGTATTTTTTTTTAAACTCAGTATGAACGTAGGGATGATTTCTGAAATATTGATTTAATTAATATATTTTAAAATGTTCTAAAATTTTCTATACAGAAGGGAAAGAATAATGGAAATATATCGTTATAACATCAATTAAAAGATATATAAAATAACAAACTCATTTCCAGAAATAAATTATATATATGAAAGAAAAATTGCAATTATCTTTAAACATTTTCCAAGAAGGAAAACGTTTCGGAATAACTTAAATATTAATTTAATTTTTCCTATATCTTCCGTAACGGAGAAAAACAAGCCATTACGTAGAACTGAGAAACTTATTACTGGATAGCAAAGCTTGCTCCCCATATCGAACCATAATATCGGGGTGACCGAGAGCTTAGCGTGCTCGCTTCCTGTGGGTGTGGTCAGGGTTCAATTCCCACGGCGATATATTGAACGGAGTAATTCGGAGTCCACTTTAACAAAAACTGTAGGTCCCATCCTTAGAAGCTCACCAACTCGTATAGGATGTTAATTCACTCACTCAGTCACTCATATCCTTAGGTGTTACTTTAACCCCAAGTAAAATCAAAGTTTCAACAGACCAGGGGCGGATTTTCCAAGAGACTAACAAGTCTGTAGCCTAGGGCACTCAATGTCACGAAAACAAGGAGATGAGGAAGGGAAATAAAGAAAGAAAAATAATCGGTGGAATATTTACGTTTCGAATATTTCATTTCGTATTAAATACAATAAATATTAAAACCTGGTACCGGACGGCCGTAGATCAGTTTGTAGGCTTACCAATCGGAAGGCCCTGGGAACGATCCTAGCGTCTGCCCATCCTAACTGAGGTTTTCCTCAGTCATACCAGGTAAACACCTACAAACTACGTACATGGTACCATTGTAACTACCTATATGGTGGATGGTACCTACAAATTAGGTCCTAGCCGACTACCTTCCAACATCTTCTCCTCTGTCCTAACCCGAGCTGAGCCTGACTTGTAAGATGCATAAAGACCATGAATAAATTTTATTGAAATCCTGTTAAAATTGAAGATAAAAAAAAGAAATGGGAGGCAGTGGCACTGAGTGACGAGAACCAAACCATTACAGAAAAATGTATTGAGGGGTAATTTTACTCAAATGTGCA
>JAGDQP010059539.1:0-12359 GCA_022664845.1 Lepisma saccharinum | reverse complement strand
ATAAGGCGAGATTTCAATTGTTGGAAATAAAGAAAAAACTTCGAGATCTACCTCAGCCTGTAGGCCTACCGAAAGGGATTTTTTTTAATATCCAGCAAATTTAGCCAAAATACAATATTTGTATCATAACAGGATCTAGATGTATGGCATAGTACATACAGGTCTGTATTTAAGCATAAGCGTAAAAGGTACTGGGGCTAGGAAAATTTAGAAGCCTTGAAACAATGAGATTAAAAATAAACGAAAGTATAATAGGAAAATTTTGTACATACAAGGTGTGGAATAAAAACAAGGCTTTTTGAATACAGCGAAACTGATACTGCGTTTTATTATTAAAAATTAACAAACAAATGCACTGAACCCTTATACATTGTCATTTGTAATATACACAAAATGTCGTTCAAGTTTTGAAAATGGCGTAGGGCAGGTATCCACCATTTCGACGTTGACATTTGGACAATCTACTACGGAAATTGCCCATAGCATGGTCCAACAACTGAATAGTAATGGTACTGATTTCATACGACTGTTTTTCTTTCAGATTTGCAACATTGTGTGGATGCCATTCTTGGCAACCCAAAGTTTTTGTGATATTGTTGGTAATACGAATTGTCATTTGTTTCGTCTACAGTACGCCATTTCCAGAGACTGAGATAAAAATTGGCTTTCTTAATTTCATTGGGGGATGTTTCTGTAATGTTAATGGTAATATTTGTTCATTGTCATTTGCGTAGATGGGTCTCTTTAGTGGAGTTCAGCGCGATGGTTGTGATAGCTAAAATTCGAGAAAATGAGGCTTTCTTACGTTTACTTGGATAAGTGATGAAGATACCCACACACGAACTTGCACACTTCTCTTCAGAGCTGTCATTTTGGTTCCAGCAAGATGGCGCTACGTCTCACTGTGCCAATTGCAACAAAAGACCGTGCCAACTTTTCAGAAACCATATCGTTTCAAGGAATGGTGACGTTTCGTATCCTTCTTGTTCACCACATTTGACAGTTTGTGATTACGCCCTGTGGCAGTACTTGAGCATAAGACATCGACATACCATTGCCTTAGTCCGTACTGAGATCAGTAACATTGCTATTCAGTTGTTGGAACATGCCTTGGACAATTTCCAATGCAGATAGTCCAAATGTCAACGTTAAAATGGTGGTCACCTGCTGGACGCCATTTTCAAAACGAGTTACTTTTCATATTTTACAAATGGCAATGTCTTAGGGTACAGTGCATGTGTTTGTGTTATTTTAATAATAGAACGCAGTACCAGTATCGCTGTATTCAAAAGGCTCGTTTTTATGCCACATCCTTCAGTTTTAAACATCATTGTTTGTAGGTTTCCGTTTTCTGGCCCGTAGTTAGCATCTCTTGCAACTATGCAAAAGTAGTCCTATTGTGGTAAATGTATTATGTTTTATGGGTAATTTTACAATTTGGATGGGTGAATTTACAACAGATTTACATAAAATTAAATACATTGTGGCTAGGCAGAGATTTTGAACTTCTCGTGGCAAATACACAAATTAAAAATTCAATATACTATTACACTGATACTATAGAATTTGTTTGTCTCATATCATTGTGTTCTATGGAGCTCAAACATGGACTGTACAGACTGGGAGGTGAAAAGAAATGAAGAAAATCAACTAAATACACAAATTTCATAATGAGATAGTAACAACAGATGATAAATTGCATTGTTTACGATAACATTCCTTCGCGACAAGCTTTTCTTTTGTTTCAAATCCAGAATTTGTCGACATGAGCTAAAGTTGTATTTAGGCCATAAATGTTCACTTAATTAAATTCCAGAATGTGTCGATCTAAACAAAACTCGCATATAAAAATTTTATTTTGTAGGAGCCATTTTAGTAACTTTGAACACTCATGATGATATGAGTTTAATGCTTATTAAAATCCACAAACATTGATCCCCCAGGTGGGATATGAACCCGCGACCTTCTAGACGCCGGCCTATTTCCTCAGACCGCATACCTGCCTTGGTCGGCCCGGCCCAACTTGCATATATTACCAAACAGATCTGAACAAGATCACATTTTATATCTTTCTCTCTTGTCGGTAATTGCATCCAATGATCACCACAGAATCTTAATACTAAATTGCACACCATAGTCCAAATACTGTAAAATTATTTCGGCAGCTCCTAGAGAAAATCAGGCGACTGACTGAGTGGAAGTTCCCAGTAATGATACTAACAAAGTTTAGATACCTTCCAGTTTCCAGGAAAGTATTAAAAGATTTCTCATATATCTCTCCACAGTATTCATAATCACATGATTTTGATTATTCGGTCAAAATTATTCTTCGTTCGTTAACTCGCCCTTAACAAAAGAAAAAAAAATATCGAATATGTTCTGAACCATAGAAATTGAAAGGTAAAGGCCTAACCCAAGCTTTCAAATACGACAACAATTCCCGGTTGTCACTATAAAAACTGACAAATTACCCAGCAAGTCAAACGACGTCAGCATTTGGTCGGGGAAGGCGGGACCGACGTCGGGTTTTGGAAACGCATCTATGCCGACCCCAACAGCGGTCCAGAAGATGGCCCGATGACACCTACGTCGGTCCAGAAAATGGTCCGATGACCAAACGCCAATTATGGATTGCGCCGATCTTCTCCCGACTACTAGTTAGTCGGGCCGCCGTCGGGGTCGGCATTTGTCTTGTTGGCTCGGAAATTTGAAGTGGCAGATCTGATTGTCAGTTGTTAATTACCTGAAAATAGTGAAAGGGAAGAGAATTGATTTCCTATTTCTCTCAGGGTTGCCAGAGTTAATTGAATTGCTAAAACTTTCCGAATATTTTCAACTATTACACTACATAGGTTCTCAATCTCATGAGGGCGGACCTCACTCTCACATACCCTCCTCCCCTCATCGCTTAATGGTGATAGTGAGTGAGGGCAAAGTTGAAACGTGAGAGTGAGGGCGCGTGACGGCAACGGCTGAGTGAAGATGTGAGGGTGAAAGTTCGTGAGGGTGATGACGAAATTTGAACGTAATGGTGACGAAAATGAACACCTTTGATTACACTATCTAACTTGCTGATCAGCTTGCTCGACGAGTCTGCCCTTGAGCAAGGTTGACGGATTTATTGCTATTGCACTGTTGAGCTTGCTGATGAACCTTCTGGACAAGCATGCTGTCAGTATCAGTTTTACACTAGCTCGAAAGTGTAAATAGCTCCTTTAGTCCTTTCTCGTTGAAAATGATAAATAAGTGGGTAGACAGAGGTAAAACACATCCCCCAGTCTACTGTTACCGCCCATAAAATTCATTTTTATCTTTCATCATTACAGCCCCCAGTGTCACACCAAACCCACGATGTTGCAAGAATCGCCTGTAACATAAAAAAAAAAAATCGGAAAACTCATCAAATACCACTACACGATATGTCTAAGCCTTTAAATAGGGAGCTTCTTGTCATAGTCAATAAACGACCATGCAGACTCCTTTGTTACGCCAAGAAATGTTGCAATCAGTAAAATAAACGGATTTTGTGCAGAAATATACACAGGTTGTAGTTGTAGAAGAAACTTTTACTCTGACAAAACATTTTACAGCCGGTGGTGATTGACGTTTCGTTGGTTAATTTCCTACGATATTTTAAAGATTAAAGTGTGTAAGCAAAAAAGCAATAACAAATATGTCAGATTGCCTTATTCTTTATGATTCATATATAATCTCTAAACTTGCCTATACGTTCATCACTGTGAAATAGGCATTATCATAAACATACGATGTCTAGTTACGAGCCAGTAACGATAGTAAAATGTCCCTGTAGTCAGTTGCTTAATTTTGCTAGGAAACTGTTTTCTTCGCTTTTTTAACCTTAAAGGTCTGTCGTCGCACCTGAAGTTTGTGTGAATAATTTTGTTATGAACACAACACACTAGCTAACAAACTCTATGGCTTACCGAACTCTCAACTTCATCGCCACAGTAACAACCATTCGCCATTGGATTCTATCCGGGGCAAGATCAAGCCAGTTTTCATCACCAATACCTACTTCCCGAAGATCCCTTCTAATATTGTCTTACCCAAAGAAGTCTCGGTCTTCCCAGCGGCCTCTTTCAATCCGGCTTACCGGCACGATAGAATACAATTTCAGTTTTCCTCCATCCGAGCTATCATACATGGTCTGCCTATCTTAGCGGTCGTGATTTCAATATTCTTATAATGTCGGGTGAATCATACAGTCTGTGGAGTTCTCCATCCAGAGGTTTATAGAGTCGTGGAGTCTCCTCCTTTCTCTGATCATGTCGTCCCGTTATGGCCCCTACATCTTTCTCAAAAACTTATTTTCAAAAAACACGCGATTTATGTTCATTTGCTAGGGTTGTACTCTAAGTTTCACAACCATTAAGTATTACCGGTAAAATAACAGTTCTAAATAATTTCAGTTCAATCTTTCTTGATACTGATCGCGAGGTTAGGAGTTTCTGAGCTGATTGAAAACATGCGTTGCCCAATGCTAAGCAAATTTGTATTTCTTCCGTTACCTCGTTTTCGCTTTGTAACATATGATCCTAATATTTAAGTTTGTTTATCTTTTCAATGATCTCATTCTTAATTATTATGTGACTATGTTTCGGCTTGATTTGTTTTCTCTACGTTCACCTGTAGACGTATCTCATCTCAAAATTCTACTAAGAAATCGGTGTTCGTTTGTACGGCATCTGTATCGTTCCCTATTAAATCTATTGTATATTATCCGCATATACGAACAATTGGTTTAAGCCATTCAATGTTAGCCCCCTTTCATTTTTAGAATTGCATATTCTAAGACAAAGTAAAACGGTAGTGGTGACAAGGTAAATCCGCTGCAAATCTCGTAACTATCTGATATATTATGAACTATCCGTATTCTGTTGATGTGGTCCCTGAGACACATCTTTACTGCCTGAACAAGTCCTTTCGGAATTCCAAATTCTACCAGGATATTGTATAGATTCTTTTTTCCTTTTGATAGAATCATAAGCCTTCTTAAAGTCAATGAACAACTGGTGAGCTGTTCCATTGTATTCCCATTTTTTTCTCTAAGATTTGTCTCAAGGCGAAAATCTGCTCCAACGTAGATCTATTTGTTCTAAATCCACATTGGTGACCTACAATTATATCATTTAAGTATATGCTTAGGCGTATTAGGAGGATATTATGCAATACTTTGTAACCTGGGAGTGAAGAGATTCGGCGGTAATTATTACAGTAAGTTTTATCGACTTTTTAGTAAAGCGCAAATATTACTGAAGTTTTTGGAAGATCCTCCTTTTTCCATATAGCACTTATCAATTGGGGAGCTTAATGGAAAAGCAGCGTATCCCTCAAAATTTACGAAAATGAGATATCTGCATTTTTATATTTCTCGTACATTGCTCTGTCTCCTGATAAAGTATCATCGTGGATGAGTATACCGAACGGACTGTGAATACATGAAAGAAGAAGGGAAAAATGAGTTCCAAACATTTGACTGGATAAATGACGTATCCTTTCGCGGTTCGGTAGTTAGTGGGAAAATGGGATACGCCATTTTTCTACTAAGACCCTCAATTTATATAGTGCCGTTTCTCCAGCTTTAATAAATTCGGCTGCGATATTGTCAATTCCTGGTAATATTATTTTTTTTTTTTAATTTATTAATATTTCAACCTCGATCTTGCCGGGTTCGGGTGTCCATGGTTCTTCGGTAAGAATGTCAAATTTCTAAGTTGGTTCACAAAATAGCTTTTATTTCACAAATACATGAAGAAGTTTGTCAAAATAGCTTTTCCACACACCGAGAATTTTGGTCGGATCCGCCTGAAGATCTCTACC
This sequence comes from Lepisma saccharinum, assembly GCA_022664845.1. Taxonomy (NCBI): domain Eukaryota; kingdom Metazoa; phylum Arthropoda; class Insecta; order Zygentoma; family Lepismatidae; genus Lepisma; species Lepisma saccharinum. Next base: position 6,518 of record JAGDQP010059539.1, on the reverse strand, counting down.
TTCATTTTAATCATCCCTAGCCTTAGATGGTAACATTTTCTTAACGAGTTTATGCATTTGTATAGATCTCTGTGCTATATCCTGTCTGTTTTCTCTAGGTATCTCCTAGATTTTCTGCGTAAGATATATTCGTTTTTTGTTTCTAAACCAGTGTACTGTAGTGGTTTGCATTTCCTTCAGTTTTGTTGCTTGCTAGTCATCGCTTCCTTACTTTTTCTTGTTCCTCATCAAGCTTAATGCATTCTTCATCAAACCAAGGCTTATTTTTCTGTCATTTCTTCTCACCTACACATTCTTTCGCTGAGCCCTTCACTGTGTCACGACTTGCCTTCCACATCTTATTCATATCACTTTAATTATAATTAATGTCATCTTTACTATTATTCGAGTCGCCTAAGATTTCGAACCTATTTGACATTTGGAGTTGGTAATCTACCTTTACGTTCGGGTTATCTAATCGTTAAACTTCGAATTTAAGTCATTATGATCCTTTGCTTTCCCTGTTCGCGACGCACAACTTTTCCCTCACTTTTGTGATCACTAACTGATGGTCGGTGTCACCTGCCACTTCTCTATAAGCTCTAACGTCCAATATGCTGGTATGGTCTTGTGTATCTACTAACACGTGATCCGTCTGGTTATGTGTATTGCCATCCGGAGATGTTCAAAGTACGTGCTTTTTACTATTAGATTTTTCAATAGCGCAAATGATATTAGTGTTTCTCCATTGTCGTTGCTCTCTTCGTGAAGACCTGATTTGTGTATACCGGTAGTAGATCTAAAACTTTTTTCTCTACCTATCTAAGTCATTGAAATCCCTCATTCAATTTTCGTATTATACTTCGGTAAATTGGTGAAATAACGTATCTAGCTCATCGTAAAATGTATCTTTGTCGTTAGCATCAGCTTCCTCGATCGGAACATAGACATTTATTAAAACTTTGTTGCAATAATCCTGTTCCAAAATGATGTGACTGAGTTCCCCAGCAGCAGAAAGTGTATTTAAACTGTCGAATGGTATCTTAACCCTCTCACCGGAGTTGTTATATCGCTAGTATGTCCACCCCGTACTTCTCAGTCTTACGTATTACCGTCTGAAGAGCGCCCCTGAAGTAGTCCCTCTCCCCCATCCCTGGAGAACCTAATAAGGAACTAGTTTACCTCCGGAATATTTTACCCCAGGAGAATACATAGAACCATTTCTTACAATTTCTTGACATGATTTAGAGGTGTAGATTTTTAAGCTCCACGACCTTGTAATGAAGCAGACATTTAAGATATGGTTCTTTTTCCATCTCTGAGCCTTGTCGATGTCATTCACCTTCAGACTCAGCGTGCTAATGGTGAAGCTGGTTCTCTTCACCATTATGTTTTTGTTCGGGGTTATCTTCCCTTACAAACCCAAATCAAAGTTGTTGAGACAAAAGGTAGGTTATCTTCCCGTTATCTTAACACAAAATATAATATAAAATCATGAAGAACGGCAGTTTTTCGAGTGACGCTGGCAAAGGACACTGTTAGCGGCACTCTATGTATACAGCTAGTTTCGGATCTAGCGAACTATACGCCCGATTTTGATGCTTGAACTTACATTTGAGAGCTCTTTCCCATACTAAGACACAGAAGAAAAAAAGTGTCGGTAGGACCTTCCTGGGACCCCCTAGGGAGGTGCAATAAAAATCAATTTTTCACATTTCTGATGATAGCACTGACCCCAAACCATATAGGCGGCCAAAACTTCGGACTCTTAATGTACGCTTCAATACCTTTCAAATGGTGTATCACACGTCAAAATCGGTGAAGGGTTTCAAAAGTTACGACTTTCTTTTTAGCCGAATCACAGAATTTTCACAAATGATAGAAGTTTATCTCTCATTCTGTCTTCCTTTTTGGTTTAACTCCAAATGGGTGGTACTCGGAGGTTTTGAAGGTCAAATCGAAGCTTATTTTATATATATATAGGAGTACCGTTTTTGAGATAGGCCCAAAATCGACCTTTTGTATGAAGACTATGCACTTCATATATATATATATATATATATATATATATATATATATATATAAGCAGCCTTATAAAATAAGTGATATCAGTATAAAAAAACTCTTCGGGGTAAAGAGAAGAGTGACGCAATAATTCTACTCACAAAAGAAGTGATATTCATTTTGCGAGTTACTTTCTTTATGTCACTATGGCGGAAGGATACTAAATCTCTTAATTTTATTATACAAAGGAAACACTTCCGTCATAGTGACACAAAGAAAGTAACTCGCAAAATGGATATCACTTCTTTTGTGAGTAGAATTATTGCGTCACTCTTCTCTTTACCCCAAAGGGATTTTATGCTGATAATATTTGACGATGATATAGTAATGAAATAATCGTAATTTAATTGGTAACTCTCGCTAATCCGGTCATTCCTTGCAGATATGGGTGCCGGATTCGCGGAAGTGCCGGATTATTGAGAGAGTCGGAAATTACTAGTTTAAACACATAGGGGCTATACAGGCTGTACTTTATTAAATCCAAAGACATAGAATGTACTGAACTTTACTGTAAGAAAGTCACAATTTCAAATACGTACGTATGTATAGCATTATTTAACATTTTTAACTAACAACATTGTTGCACACGAAAATTCATTGTTGTGCACGTTATTTCTGCTTGAGCGACTAGAGGCCGGACTGCTGAGGGCCGGATTAGCGAGAGTCTAGTGTATTACCAGTCAATGTCACGTTTAGCAATTTAAGAAATTCGCTCTACAGAATAGTGACAACGTTAGTCAAAATATTGTTTTATGAAACTTGGTAGGAATATTTTAATAACTTTTATAAAATACAGATTTATTTTATTATTTTCTGGGAGGTTATAATTCTCAGAGATAAATAATTAATTGATCGATTTAATCTTTTCTTCTACTTGCTGCCTCAAAGCTCGCCATTAACATTTTATTCTTTGGTTCGTAAGAGAAATCTGCTATTAGTTTTAAATCCAATTAGATATCTTGAGCGCTTATAAGCTTACGCAACGGCAGGTGTTTGGTTGAAACAGTTGACTTAATGTTGAATAAAGAATCTATAACAAAATGGACTGTCATCAGCAAAGAACTAATATCATTTATTTAGGAGCGAGAAAATCCATTGAACAGACGAAAGTTTATTTTCTTCTGGATTCCGTAATAATATCACTAAAAGAAACACATATTAACACGAACACACACCGGGTAGTTTTCATGTTTTACCATTCAGTGAGGATGGTTGCTGCTTCCTTTACAGCAAACTTTCTCTAGTTTCAAACATTCTGTACAGAAGTTTCTTATGCCCCAAAGGAAGGAAGTCCACACAAACGATGCTGCTGGCCAAAACAAAAGAATGACTTACAGCGCCAAGAGTGGAAGGGAGATAGAGAAGTTACAATGCAGCAGAGTAAAAACATAGTGGTTCCTGCTTTAACAGAGATCAAACAACTTGAATAGAAAAAAGAGAAACTTTATCAGAGGCTCTATTGACCGCACAGAATCTGCAGAACGAGGCAAAAATGGATCCATGGAGAGAAGAGACAAAACACAAGGAGATAGGAAAGAAAACTTGGCAAGATATTCTTAGTTGTATCCTGTATATATACATCAGAGACAAACAACACAAATGATACAAGACTGAGTTTGCAGTGGAAACTGTGAATAGTATTGCTGTATCTATAAATAGATATTCTTATGCAAGATCGCTTTCCATAGGTCAAAAGATAGCATTTGAAACAAATATTTTGTTCAGAGAATACACAGAAAGCGATATTTGTAGTATCAGAGACAAGGGATACATCTCAGTAGAATTGCTACGCTATCGCCCCGGGCCCCAGGTGTCAAGGGGGCCCCGGCTGCACAGTGGGACGAAATTGAAAAAAAAGGGACAAAATCCCAAAATTTAATATATATATATATATACTCGAAAACCATTTTATGTTGTAGTTAAACGTCTAATAGACACGAAACAACTTCAATAATAATCCTGAAACGTATAATCATTAGTGCATGTGCGCTCAAAGTTGCCTATTTTTCCAACGTTTTTGGAAGCGTTTATGTACATTTACTGTCTGCAGCTGCCATTGAGGTAAATAATTTGTTACGTAGAAATGTATATACATCGAATTACTAATGTAAAATCTTGAATGATTTTTCTCTATTTCATCGAGACACACAAACAAAACCAAGGAAATCTCTGATTTTTTGATAATATAAAGTTTAGAATAAATACTTTCAGGGCATCCACCATTTAGCTGCTACTAGCTGCAACCTTCTGCGTAAAACCTCCACAGACGCGACAAAATGCGTTCCGCGCATAAATACTTGGCAATGATGCGCATAGAATCCGCACATTTAGTGAATGAAAGATAGCGGAGAAGTGAAGGATTGCTTAACAGTAGTAACGAATTAGTGGAATAGTGTGGAGTGGGAGCTGGTGTGCAAGAGCGACAGATAAGAATCATTAGCGGCATGGGGTGAGAATGGGCCCTATACGCTAACTTTTAAGGCGAAAAAGATGATATAATTTTTTCCATGAGTTCTTACCTCCAAATACGGATATAAATACTTCACAATGGATTATTGCACTCCTGATTACCCCTGAGCTCTTGGGAACAAAGTGGAGAATTTTCTACATCTTACTAATGCGTAACGTGTATGGCCTTTTACTACAAAAAGTAAAAAAAATATGTATTTTCCTAGTTGTACGCACACAGCTTAAATGAATTACTACTGCAGAAAAGTCAGTCATCCACTTCCAAACGGATCCTTCTGCAAATAGTTTTAAATTGAGATATTGGTACTGTTGAGTTCGGTTTATCACTTTCAGACACAAAGTCTTCAAAATAATTTCAATTTCATAAGAAAGTAAAGGACAGAAATTAATTAACAATAAAAATTCTATATAATTTTATGAATGTTACGATACGTCAACATTTCACGCTGAATGTGAATCATCTAATGCACAACGTCAACCACCGGATGGTAGTCAAGAGAGCAGAAGTTCGTCAAGTGACTGTCCCTCGCCACCGAAATCACTGAAAATGAAGTTCCCGGAAGGATATTTGGCTGATGCCTATAAGATCTGGACAAAGTAACTAAGAGAAAAAGATGGTTGATCTTCCACAGCGATGTCTTCCTGGATTATCGATTGATATGGCGCCTAGAGTGAGTTTCAATACAGTTATGACACAGAAAATATGAATAAGAAACAAAACAGTGTTACAAAAGTTCGATGCAACGCTCACGTGTGAATGAACGAAAGCGAAACATGCAGATGCTTGACACGATAAATAGGAAAGTGCTTGAACAGTTTATTAAAATGAGACGTCAAAATGCAATAATACATGACCGCACTTTGAGACTCTGGGCAATGAACTTTAAGAAACAACTCGATCCTAATGACACGTTATTGTTCAAAGGGTCCAGAACCTGGCTCAAAAAGTTCAATAAGAGAAACAAGATAGTTTGCCGCAAGGTAACCCACAAAGTTCGAAAGAGAGTGACTGGCAATGAACATGACATACAGTACAAAGCGGACAGTTTCGTTAGCGAAATCAAATCCTTTATTGAAAACAATAAGTTGTCCCCAAGTGAAGTGCTGAATGCAGACCAATCCAGATTTGATAAAGAATTGCGATCTGGATGAACACTCTCAATTCAGGGAAGCAAACAGGTGCTCGGTGCTGTTGGATCAATTTCGGCAACCACACATTCATACATGATAATACCGGTTATTGCCATGGATGGTACGCTATTGCCACATTTGTACGTCCTCTTTTCAGAGCCCACAGGACAGTTTCCATCTACTACAAATATTGATCAACTAAATATCAAAGCATTTGCGAGCAAGTCAGCTAACATGATCGAAACAGAATTAAAGGATTTCCTTGAACAGGTACGATTGTGGCCCGATTTACAAGACAGAAAAGGGTTCTTCTGTTGGTGGATTCCTGGACAGCAAACAAAGATGACTCACTTTACAATGCTGTTGTTCCTGAAGGTATTTAGTTCATCAAGAAGGTCATTCCGTCACAATGTACTGGATTAGTGCAACCAGCTGACGTATTCTTTTTCCGTCCGTTCAAAAACTTTGTTAAATTCATCACATATACACTAATGGTGTGTTCCGACATTAACGTCTGGCATAGAAACCATTTCCTACGTCTTCAGTCCTTTGCACATTTTCGGTTCTCAGCTGCGAGATTTGCTAATTTGATCAAATTCGCTTTCTTCAAATGTGGTTATTCCAGTGCTAATCCCAGTACGTTTCAAACGCCCTTGGAGTACTGTTTTGAAAGTGGACTAACAGAAGAATGTTGTGTAACCCGTTGTGAACATCCCGTTTTTATTAAGTGTGCTCACTGCGGCAAGTGTTTGTGCGTACAACACGCTTTCATTCTTGACTTGCATATATTCTGCAGTTAACCTGTTACGGCAAACTTTATGGAGCAGCCACTCAAGTTATTTATTTGCCTTCCTATTATACAGGGTGCGTCAACA
>JAGDQP010059537.1:807-12359 GCA_022664845.1 Lepisma saccharinum | reverse complement strand
AGAATGATAAGGCTTATACAACAATATTTTTTGTGCCCAAACAAACTAGTTTTAAAACACTTCTGCCAACTCGTTCATCTACGTCATTTCATTTAAATTCGCTACACTTTTCGTCTTAAAAATGATATTCGTAACATCATGATTTCTCATGGGTCTATTACCTATAAAGTTTACACATTATTTAACCACTACTTAAAAGTACTTCTCCCCTATTTTCTTCCTTAAAGACACCAAGTAAAACAATCACAAATCTAGTGCTTTATCCACAAAAGTGCATGCAATTTCTCCAAGTAATCATCATTTCTAATTATTTATATGTACACAAGAACTTTGTGTAATGATATTATCGGAATGCATCTCTAAAAATATTTCATAAAGTTCCTTACAAGTACAGTAAAGTTTCCCTACACAATTTCTCCCTTAGATTCCTTACAAATGCCAATGCAGTTGTGCTGAGCTGCGTCCATAGGAGTATAATTATAGCATGCTATACATGTTAGTGGCAATGTCAGTTTCCAATGTTCTATGATGCTTATTATACAATCACGACTAACTTTTTAGTACAACATTCACAAACTACCAATATGTACAGTTTCATCAGTACCTAGGTTCGACTCCATTTGTTGGCCATCTTCAGAGGATTTGTTCTCTAATCACAATGTGCTGTCTCATTATCAGTTGTCCAATAAAATATAAGCAAAGACAAATGTTTTAAATCACATTTGCACAAGTCAAATACCATAATGCTCCATGAATAACGTATTGCTTTAATTCATTCGCATTGACAGCAATATCCATCCTTGAATGGCTTCAACAAATATTTTCTCTAGCACAAACAATCGCTACTTTTCAAAACTTGCTATATTTTATTAATCTAATAACGCACCTAAATATAAAATTTTAGCTCTTTAGCTTAAATGGTGTACAAAATGGTTTTCAGGCGGCCATATTTATTTAAAGATGGGGACTTTCCAAAAAATTCTTACATTTTCGTAATGTAGTTGTCAAAATACATCTTTATACTAGATTTCAAATTTCTATTTTAAACGATGTGCAAAATCATTATTTCGTCCGCTATATTTATTTAAAGATGGCGACCTATAAAATCTTTTCTTATTTGTTTGTAATTCCTTTGTACGTTTCTACCAAATTTCAAGTTCCTAATTCTACCCGTTTACGCTGTGTATTCTTTCAAAAAATAATTTCGGTGGCTATATTTGTTTAAAAATGGCAACTTTTTTACAACTTTCTCATATGTTTGTAAATCTTTTGTACTAGTCAATGATTCTATAAAGTTTTGTGTTTCTAGTTCTAGCCGTTTAGGCTGCGTATTCCTTCAAAAAATAATTTCGGTGGCCATATTTGTTTAAAAATGGCAGCTTTTGTACAACTTTTTCATGTTTGTAATTCTTTTCTAATAGTCAACGTTTCGAGCAAATTTCAGGTTTCTATCTTAAACGGTATGGACAATGGTTTTTTCGTCCGCCATATTTGTTTAAAGATGGCGACTTTTCCAAAAAATTCTTACATTTTCGTAATCTACTCGTCAAAATATATCTTTATACCAAACTTCAGGTTCTATCTTAAACGATACGGAAAATAGTTCTTTCGTCCGACATATTTGTTTTAAAATGGCGACTTTTCAAAAGAAAATCATATATGTTTGTAATTCCTTTGTACTGATCAACGTTTCTACCAAGTTCCAAGTTTCTATTCTTAGCCGTTTACGCTCTGTATTCTTTCAAAAATAAATTCGGCTGACATATTTGTTTAAAGATGGCGACTTTTGAAAAATTGTCTTATATGTTTGTAATTCTTTTGTACTAATATATGTTTCTGTAAAGTTTTGTATTACCATTCCTACCCGGTTAGACTGTGTATTCTATTAAAAATGGCGACTTATAAAAACTTTTCTTATATTTGTTTAATCTAATAATGGCAATACGTCTTCATATAAAATTTCAGTTCAGCAGCTCAAACGATGTGCAAAATAAATTTTATGTCGGCCATATTAGTTATAAAATGACGATCTTTTTAAAAAATCAGAGGTAAAACCAAAATAAGTGCATTTCCTAGCTTCAAAACCAGTATATACAACATTCACGTTTCGTCATGAGGTTTAGGTCCTAAATCCAAGCTTTCTCAAATTTACCCACGCTTTCGGAAGCTTTTCAGTTCCAGTTTAATCAATATCACATTTTATTTAGTACAATATGTTCTGGTTTTGGTCTGCTTTTGTATATCTCAATATTAAATTATATTCAACAATTGTGCAATTTACCAGCGCTTTCGGGAGCTTTTCTACGCAAATTTAGTCAAATTACATTTTAATCAGTACAATAGATTCTTGTTTTTGTCTCAATTTATATATATGTCAATACCAACTTATATTCAACACTTGTTGCAATTTACCAGCGCTTTCGGGAGCTTTTCTATGCAAATTTAGTTAAATTACATTGTATTCAGTACAATTGGTTCTTTTTTCTGTGTCAGTTCTTGTATATATCATTATCAACATATATTCAATGATTCTGCTCAAGTTTGTTTTCTTTCTATAATTTATCAACTCTTTCGGAAGCTTTTCTGCGCACATTTAGTAAAATTACATTTTAATCAGTACAATAGATTCTTGTTTCTGTCTCAATTCTTGTATATGTCAATACCAACTTATATTCAACGATTCTGCTTGTGTTCGTTATCTTTCTGTAATTTATCAACTCTTTCAGGAGCTTTTCTATACAAATCTAGTCAAATTACATTTTAATCAGTAAATAGTTTCTTGTTTCTGTCTCAATTCTTGTATATGTCAATACTAACTTATATTCAATGGCTCTTTTTGTTTTCGTTACTGTGTATTATCGTTGTTTTTCTGTTGCCTTAAATTGATGTTTATGAAACATCAGTAAAAGATTAATACATGATTCACCGTAATATAGAAGTCACTAAGACCAATTTAAATTTTCCTAAAAACTTCGAAACATTATGAATAACATCAGCGGCGCAGGAACGATTTTCGTTTGGTGGATTACTGACTCAGATTCTGTTTGAGTACTAAATGTATTGTAATTTGCCGGGTACTTGTAACAATAATAATAATGAAATAGAAATAATATTAATAGCAATTAATAATAATAATAATAAGTAGTAGTAGTAGCAGTAGTAGTAGTATTTGTAATATTAAATTGTTTGTGTTTGATTTTTCAGTACCGACGATATATAAAATGGAACTTACAGTTTAAAGTAAGAACTGAACAAACAAAAAAAAGTTGAAATACCCACGTTTTGGTAGGTGCAGAAAAGTAGTCTTTTTTATCCGCTTGGACAACAATAAAGGTAATAGAAGAAAAAACAAAAGAGCATTGTCCTTATGTATATATACAGATGTCTACTGTAGAATACTTTGTTTTAAAGAGAAGAAACTGAATTGAAGAATGCTTTAATCTCGTTCCCAGTGTGTATCTTACTTCAAATCAATACCATTTTTATTGTTATTTTTCTTTTGCACATATATTTAATGCAGAAAGGGGAAAACGTATGTAATTGTGTAATTTGAAAATACTTTTAAGTGATTGTTTTGAGTAATTGAGTACTTACTTGACTTCTTCGTCTCCACGGAAAAAATGTCGCTTTGACATGCATCTCCAGTCTGGGCCTTTCTTTTTTCCGAAGTAGAATCTTCATCCTTCCTTGATTTAGTTTCTAACACATCAAACAACGTTAGTTGTCAGTTCATTACCTTACTTCTCAAAATATGTTACATAAGTACACCGTACACCAACAGAAACAAACAAATTCCTGGATGGAACTTACTAATATTTTTAGTCCGTCACGAATTGAATATTTGTCACTACGCTGTAGAATTCCAGGTACCCTAGTGGTAGAATTCAGAACAATTTTTGTGTTAATACAGTAGTTGGTTGTCGGTATATAGTAAGAATAAATAAGCTATTCGAAAAGAAAACAAAAGCACTTACCATACCACCGTATTTTGTTCTGATCATATTAAAACAAAAAACTTCTGTCGGTTCTGATTGATCGAGAGGCAGCTACTAAACAATGCGCTCAAAAACTAGAAAAAGAAGAAACCAGAATTTTGGTGAGCCTTCCCCTCCCTGTCTCACACTCACAAAAGAAAAAAGTTTAAAAACAATCATTCTCCAGTAGAAGATAATAAAAATAAATGTTGACTTTTCCTGGCACTTGTCTGCACAGTCGGCTAATAGCAAATAAAATATTCCGACCATTGCAAATTAATGCTAACAACTGGATCCTTTAGAAAAATTGAAAAATAATTTTTAATACAAATTTCATATAATTTAAATTTTTATAATTTTCAAGAATAGTATTCTTTGGATCAATTGAATTACTTATTAAAGAATATTCAAATATTTATTTTCTTTTATCTTTCAGGATAGAAATAACGAAGTATCAGAATAGATAGAATAGGTCTTAGATTTTGGGGGGTACAAGTAATAGGGTTGTACCCCCTCGATCCTTGTGGGTGGGTACATTGTACCCCTGTAACCCCCCGCCACAGCGCCCCTGAATAACATTATCGAGTTTAAAGGTATTAATTTACAAACTAAAAATATATTTCACTGCAATTACAAATAGAATGGTTAGTTATTGGTGAAGAATAAAGGTGATTTTCTAAATATGTAGAAACCATACGCAGACCCCGGTTAAACGCAAACGTGCTGTTAACTTTCTACTCTACATTGTTTTCATGTCGGCTCTCCTTAGCTGGGAGCCAGGTCAAGTGTTTCGTAAAAAAACCGCCAACTTTGCAAGAACTCGTGCCATGCTTCGGAGCTCATGAGTTCATTTAGGCCCTTTCTAACAATATTGTTACTGATTATGTTCAATAATTATAGTGGAAGGGTATTGGAAATAACGTCATAAATTGTCTTCCTGATACGAAACTTACTCACATCTGAAAAACTATTTTATGCAGAAAGAGACGTCCGCTATGGAAATGTTTTTACTTTAAAAGAAAACATTGCCAAGCTTTCAGTGTTCTTTTTCAAATAGTACACTATTGACAGAATTTACTTCCATAATACTCAATGCTGTTCTACAGAAAATATAAAACTGTCACTTGTTTGGACGTTTCACTGTAATAATAATAATAATTCCTCTAAGCGTGACTTTGAACTTCCACGGCGCAAAGGAACTGCATAGGCTGTTATTGTTTCTTTCATTTTTCCTGGATTTTTGTTATTTCGTATATTAGTGGGCCCTAATTTGTTTATAAGTCATTGAATAAAGAAAGTTTAGCGTTCACTTTGGTTTAAACAACTTACAGGACGAAGTTGACTATTTCCAAAGATTAACTTATTAATTCATGGATCCTCTCTTTAGTTGGCCAGATGGGGTAGAGGAAAAGTGCTGGATTTTTAAATATTACAGCAAACAAGCGTAGGTTCAAATCCTATTCAAGCCAAGTTTTTTACAAAGCAGCAGTGAAGAATCTAATCATAACTTCTAATACAAAGCGCAGAAACCTTCAGACTGTGGAATTAAATACCTTAGTCACTATAGAGAGGAAGACGATTTACGAATGTTGTTTGGAAAAGTACAAATCCAGTCTCACGGGGTTACCAGGACAGTTAAGATGACGTCATTGACCTAAAGTATCCACCTTTCATTATATTATCCTTAGAAAGAACTACTATAGCATTTGTTAAGCACGTTTTTGGTAGAGGCAACTGTGGAGTATTGCTACAGTGCTCGACTTCTAATTTGTAAGCCTGGATTCGATTCCCCACCAGCCAGTTTTTTTTCGCATACACTGAAGTATTCAGATATTTATCTCCGGGATGTTGAGAACTTACGAAGGATCACTGGTAAACAGTGTGTGTGTGTTGTTTAGCACAATGATAATGTAGTTTTCATGTTTTTCACGCTTCCTCTCTTTCTTGATGTATTGTTATCGTGTATTCACTGTGTCTTTCTCTTCTTCTTCTCTCTACCTATTTATTTTTTCTCTCACTTTACACACACTCTCTCTCTTTTTGTGCGTGTTCCACAGCCAATTCTGTGCCACTTTCGATGATAGGGCCAGACCCAAACATAAGTGACCCGGTAACCCGATTGACCCGGTCTGGATAAACTATTTAACTGGGAATTTCGACGTCGTATTTTTCGTGTTCTTGGGGTAACATCTCCGATCCTGGTCACCCCTGTCAGAAGCACTGTTCAAACGCAATGAAATAATTTAAATCTCTCCTTCATTCTACGGGTGAATCATCGAATCAGCGCGTCAGAATGCGTTCGAATCTTAATCCTGATGACACAGTCCACAACCTGACCAGCATCCCCTGACAGCCAGTGATTCGTTTCAGCTCTGCCGTGTTCATTCCATCTGTGCGAATTGTTACATACACTAGTTACTTAGTGTTGTAATTATTAAAATGTTATATTCGCAATAGGTCGAATATAGAGTGGCATGTTTGGAACAGATACATTTTAAGATATGAGTAGAAAATGGCCCCCTTTTTTCGCTGTTTCAAGAGAAGAATAATTTTTATATTAATTTGGCACATAATTCGTTTCCATTCTATGATTTATCAACATACCATTCAATGTGTTCCTTTCTTCACGTTTGAAATGTGCAACATGTAATGTCTGCTACTCTGCTATGCCCACAGGAACATGCGAATTTTGCTATTGAACATTTTGTAACTTTTCATTGTGATACAATTTGCATACGTAATCTTGGCTCTTTCAGACATAAATTACGCAGAAAAATTATAATCCACTCATTTTCTTTGTTTGTTCAATTTACATTAGTAGTCAGGAATGGAAGGGGTGACCTATGGTATCTACTGGGTTTGTTACAATCAGTGATTCCGCCAGACCCCGGCCCCTGTGGTGGGTGTCAGCCCCAAATCCTCGAGACTACTCCCAACTTTAACTTTTTCGCTGTCAAAAGTTGAAAGAAACATTGTAAAACTACCTGACCCTCCCAATTTTTACTTTACAGCCCCCAAACTGAAAATCCTAGCGGAATCCCTGATTACAATGTATTGCAAACCAGTACGTTCAAAGAGTCCCACCGAATTTGCAACCAAACCACGAGCAAACAAAGCATGTGTGTTACACTTTAGACATTATCCTAGATGTGTCTCAAAACTCTGGAATTCCACTGGAAATGATTATTATTTAATTTGACCATGAATTTTGGTCTCCATTTTGAAAGTGAATAAATGAATTTTCAAGCACCCTTTATATATTCGAGTAGCCCTGAAAAAATATAAAATCCAAAAGTCACTTCTATCTTGCTGTTAGATTTGTGAGCACTGCAGTTTATAATGTTAGATTCTTTTTTACTACGTTTAAATTCCATACTTTTATCTGTACTCCCTCTTCTTCTTCTTCTTCTTCTTCTCTCTCTCCTTTTCTCTGTCTCTCTCTCATTTCTCTTCCTCTGCCTAAAGACATCCATCGGTTTCAATGTTTCATTGTGGGTGTTTAAATTTCTCCCTCCGTCAACGTATGTATATGTTTCGTCTCGCTTTATTTCTTTCATTTTATCGATATTAATACATGTCTATTGTAAAAAAAAATGTTCATGATTGTTGCTGATTTTAGTATGTGGCGAGACGAGGGAAGGAGAAAGAGGGAGTCTGTTTACCAGACACGATTATAGGATAAGAAAGTGTCATTTGGGTTGCCTAGCTGCACGGCGTTCGCTGTCGCATATTTTTTATGCGAAGTGTACAATATTCCTCTGAAATAGGAATGTGAAGGAGATACCAACGTCAATACGTATTTACATATGCGATAGATGGATGCACAATTATGGATTAAGTCTTGGACTATAATTTTATTTTTATAATATAGCCTTTTACAAAAATATTAGCTTAATTTATTGATTAAATGCATCACTAATGTTCTCTTTTTATAATTAAACTAGAAAAATTGAGCTATCAATATTCAGATATTAAATAAGTAATATAGGGTAAATGTACGGAGCGTGTATATCATTGGAAAGTTTGTAGGTTAGGTTGTTGACGTACAAAACGCAAGAATGTATGGAATGTAGAATTAAGACCTATATTTCAAACAAGTTAAAGCCCTTTACCGAAAAAAGGCGTTCTTTTCGTTTGAAAGTGAATGGGATAACTTGTAGTAGGCTTAAACTATGTAACGAATTTTTGGGGTCCGCCATTTTGGATCTAAGATGGCGTGTTTGAAGACATTTTGTAATATTTTCGTAACCTACTAGTGATGATGTACCGTCATACCATTTTTTTCTGTCTCCAGCCGTTTAGGATTGTATTCCATACAACAATGGATTTGGCGGCCATTTTGGATCCAAAAGATGGTGACTTTTTTTTAACATTTTGTAAAATTTCCTTAACCTACTCTTGATAATACATCTTTATGCCAAATTTCGTATCTCTAGCTCAAACGACGTGGAAAATAACTTTTGGGGTTCACCATTTTGAATCCATGATGGCGTCTTTGGAAACATTTTGTAATATTTTCTTAATCTGCTAGTGATCTTGTACCTTCATAGCAAATTTTGGTTTTCTGGCTCCAACCGTTTAGCCTGTGTATTGACTACTAAAAGTCTGATTTTTTTTTTATCTCGGACTTCGGATTAGTAATGGGTTGGGACACTGGTTCGAACCCAGTTACTAACTATTCTGAACGAGGTTTTTCAGAATTTCCCTCAGTTACACCAGGCAAATACGGATATAGTACTTTAAGTAATATCCCCATACCTTCTCGTCCTCTACCTCGGTCTGAGCTAAAGATGCAAAAAGTGCCATAAATTAATTAAATGCAATTCAGAAAACCTCCTTAAGAGAAAAAGGTAAGCTCAGAAAACAAAAGTATCACTATGTCACAAATATTTAACATTAGAAAATTTTTACTACAACACATTACATGAGATTAAATGTGGAAATTTCCGTTCGTATCGGCAGTCGTAATAAAGCTTTAGAATTTGAAGCATTTTGAATTTCCATACTCAACTTGTGCTAATTTACCTTAAGCAAAATTTACTTTACTACGCGAAAATTGGCAAATAGAAAAAGTTATTAAAACGGCGTAGGTCATGGGAGTTCCTTTGTTGATATTTTCGGGCTTTGGGCAAAGTATTTCTGTCTCTCTTTACAGTTTTTATCTAGTACTTTCCTATCACTGGCAGTTTAGTCCAGTTGTTGACTGAGATATGCAGCCTGAGGCGTTAGGACAGGTTATGCGTTAGTATCCCGCGCAGGGCATGGATGTTTGTGTGTGTGATTTAACGTAGGGTAAACGGAAAATAAAAGTAATAATTGTTAAATAAACTATTTTTGCTCTTAAAAGATCAGTAAGAATTTGAACTTCTAACTGAACAACCTGTGTTGATATCTCGCTTCAGACTTCTAATTTTTTCTCTTCCTGAAAACTGCAAAGTGACTGGCTTTTAATAGTCAAGTTACTGGAAATCTAAAGTTGTTTTGCTTTTTCCAGGAACGTGTGAAAGTTTTAACAGTGTTCAAATGCTTCATAAAACCCGATGATATTACAACCGTGCACGATAAACTAAATGACACACTATATTACGTCATTCTACTCTGGCTTAGCAACAAGTTTCATTTACATTCGTGTGATGATATTTGCTATTTGGAAATAAAAAAAATTGTTTATTAGGTTCGTCTTATCCAGCAAGTCTCCATTTCATCCACAAAAAAGATAAATAATTAAATTGATAAAAATGGATAATTCAGGCGATTCAACATTATTAAAATTAATTTCGTTATAAGGTTACAATGATATTAATTTAAGTATAGCACAGAAGTCATTTTACATATAATTTTTTTTTATTTTAGCAAAAACAACGTTGGCTGTGGCAAAAAAAAAATCGATGGTGAAATTATTCAAGGTACGTACCGCCTGACATGACCGAGGGAAACAAGGGAAACCTCAGTCTGCTGTTGGTCTCTGGGCGCGAACCCAGGCCGAACAATTTCTGACCATACTGTGATTGACGTATTCAAATGCTTTAAATTTGGAAAATAGATGTGATTCAATTTAGAAAATAGTCACTAAATTACATTAAGTTTGAATCTGAAGTGACTATGTTGTAACCGGAAGTAACTTGTCTTATATCAATGAATTTACATCAGTGCAAAAGAAACAGGACTACTTCTATTTATGCAAGATGATTTACAAACATAATTGTAGATGAAAGTAAATTACACCAGAAGTAAGGATTTGATTACAGTTGGGACAAAATATGTCAGTTTGGAAATGACTTATGAAGGAGGTACTTATTTTATTACTCATGTTCAATGGTTCTCTCCTAGAACAGGTTCAACGGCAGGGCCTTCTTCTCCAACTTTTCCCGTGCTTCATCTGTAGGTAACGCATTTTTTTCAGATCTGCCAATATTCCAATTCTTCTTCTTCCTCTTTCCCTATTTTCTTCAATAAATCCTATTACTCAATCTAAATCTAATTATAATGACATGCTAACATGTTTAGTTCTTTATTTCACAATTCGTGTCTGATTTTGGTGAAGTCGAAATTTAGTAGGCAATTACTTCTTTCTTAATTTTTGTCAATTGATTTTCTTCCCCCGTGCTTCTTTTGTATTTCTATTTAGAAGAATTCATAGAGAACTTTAGGGTTGGTTGAAATTTTGTGTCTGACATTTCTTGCAAGCTGGTTGGTTGCTGAGCAATCAATAAGAAGTGGAAAGGGTTCTAAACATTTTCATTCCTATCCTGTTTACATTAACACCAAAAGTCAAGAGGGAAGAAAAGATGGCGAAGAATAGAGCGATATTATCCAGTCGAGATGACACCAGCACTTAAACCTTAGAGGCACAGTAGCGAGCATTAGTTTGTTTTCTTTATTAAAAGAGTCAAAGCTTGACTAACGGGGCACGATACGAGACATAATAAAAAGCAACTCTCTACCTTTCTAAAAGAGAGGGAGGGGGCATTTTTTCCAACCTTCTTTCTTTTGCCGACGTTGAGTCTACAAGTGAGATCTCAATTTAGTAAAGTGGCAGGGCGACGCGGAAGAAACGATGACATCGCCCTAAAGGGTGTGGTGCGGTCGTGCGGATGAATCATTTAGACGAATGGAAGCGAGACAACACATACACACTCAGAGGAAGTCACACACATACACTAAGGTACACATACAATTCTTCTCTGATACAAGATCTGATCCTAATGGTCGGTACTCCCCCCCCCCCACTTTTTTCTTTTACAACAATGGAAATTGTAGGCGTGTAGACATTTGTTGCGTGAAAGGCGAGCTTTTTGCTCTGGGTAGCTATCCAATTCAGTGACCCTGATAAGAGAGAGAGCTTTAGAGAAACCTTCCAATTCAGTGAATTGTGTTTTATGACAGAAGATGCTTCTACGAGCAGCTAAATGCGATCGAGGTTTTGCTAGTAATAGCTTGAAACTTGATTGAACGAAAGGCACAAGAAAGAAACACTGATAGTCAGTCCGACATCGACTCCTTTTCTAACTTTAGATTTCTAGCGATTGAGTTGTTTAATACAATTTAAAGCAATCATAACACACACACGTATATATA
>JAGDQP010059536.1:414-12359 GCA_022664845.1 Lepisma saccharinum | reverse complement strand
ATCGAACTAAATGACGTGTTAAGGCATACAGAAACGCCATTCACCACTTAAAATATTTCTTTCGATCCATTTTTGCTGTCTCTTTTAAACAATACTAACAAATCAAATACCATCTGTATGTTAATGACAAGCAGTCGGCAGACTGATTACGTCATAACATGGCGGCGCTCGATTAAGCGCAAGGCTGAGATTCTTTTGAAGCAAGTCTTTATTACTCTTGATAATTGCATCACAGAAATAAAATAAATTGTTTTCCGTAATATACTATAACAGAAGAATTTTTTATTGCAATAAAAAAAAAATACTATCGGAAATGTCTATTGTGCACATACAGATAGACGTGTGGTATATATACGTCGAAATCAAAAAGTTTTGCCGGACTATACTATTATTGGATCATACAAAGTACAGCTGTTCTCTAATGAACAGGTTAATCAGCGTAGTTTATGTGGTCTCAAACTGGTGCTGGAAGGAAGAGTACCTTATAATTTTGCACCACTGACGCAGGAAGCTGCAAATTCACGTAGATTGGTCGTGTTCCCTTAACCCGTTCAGATTCATACCCGGTACTATCATCAACTGTTGCTAAAAAGCAAAGAGATCAGGAATATCAGAATATTAATGGTACCTTAGTGGACCCAGTTGCAGGCAGTCAGGAACCACCTCAATCCTTGGTTTCTATTAGTCTATCTACTAATATTGCAAACCAAAAACTCCCCGGTTCTCACCTTTCTTCTCAAAGAGTTCATCATGTCGATGGAATCCAGTGAAAGTAACACTTTACTAGCACAATCAAAGGAAAACGTTCAGGTTAATGTATCATAGGAAGTTCTTTGTGTTTCGAAAGGAGATATAACTAGTTATGGTACAATTACCGTTTCTATACAGGAATCCAGTAGTGAACTGGTTTCCACTTCTGTAGCTCAACCAGTGGTTAATACATCAGCTTGTACACAGGGGAACCAGCATGATACTCACACAGGCCGGAAGCCTGTATCTACTTCTGTTAAAACAGTTTCACTATGTCGATCGACGGAGAAATCTAATAGTAATGAAGCTGAACGAAAGAAAAATTACAAGAAATGAACATTGTTTGAGTATTCAATGGTTTACTACTTGTTCGAATTAGTCCAAGGTTATATTGTAGGATATATTCTAGGTACTAGGTAAAGTTCGGTTGAACTTCTTGTTATTCCATTGCGTTTTTGTGTAATTCTTTATATTATTGGATTATAGTGTTTATCTTGGCTTTACATATGACAAGCAAGCAAACCTTCGCCATAGGATGATTTAATGTATCTGCTGCCACAATGTTAAACTAAATGGCGTAATTTAGAACAAGCCCGTAATCTTAATGTCGATATATTAATCACCTCAGAAACTTTTCCTATGTTAACCGCGCAGAATTGCCAATTTATCAATAATTATCCTCCTGGCGATACGCGAGGTGTTAGTCTGTTTTATAGAGAGGATATTAAATTGCTCAGTGTTCCTTTACATCCTAGTGGTCGAATCATTATGGGTTTTCTACAAAATGTTTTGTTAATAGGCGTTTACGCCAAAAGTGGTATTCAATTCACAAAGGAAAGGCATGAATGTTTTTTAATGGACCTTGCGCACATCATTCAAAAGTATCATCATATACCAATGTTAATTACAGGTGATATTAACATGTACTAATATATTCAAGACAGTACCTCTAAAAGTCTGCCAGGTAAGGTTTTTAAAGAATTTGTAAAACAATATAACCTGACTGATTTGTGGTCAACTATGCATAAGGGAAAAGATGGACACACCTTTGTACATTCTACTGGTTCCAGTAGAATCGTTGTGATTTTAGTTAATTAGCATCTTCTTCCTTTTACAAAAAATGGCTTGGTCCAATCTTTCTTTACTTGTAACTTACTTTAATTTACCGGAACAAAAATTTCAACATTCCAGTTACTTATGGAAATTCAATAACTCACATTTGGCTGATCCTCAGTTTATTCAGGTTGTCCAATCTGCATTTAAAGAACATACTTAACAATGGCAGCAAATGGCTCAAAAATAAATGTTGTATTGACAGATGGTGCCAACTTAAAAAACGTTTTATATATTTAGTTAAAATTTATGCACAACGGCAGGCAGCAATGCGGTGTACAGTTACTTTATGATCACAAAATGTTAAACGCAGCAATTGCACAAAACACTGTTCAGCAAAATTGTTTACCTGAAATATATAGTTTTCAGGCAATTATTCGTAAAATATACTTACAACAGGCTAGCCAATTCCTATATGCTACCTCCTTGTGTCAGTTAGGAATCCAAGAACGTCCTAATATTCATCAATACTTACTAGCTAAACAAGCTAAGCGTACTATACATGTGTTTGTTAATCAAACAAATTAATCCTTTTCCAATAAAGATGTTGCCCCGGCCATATATGAAGCTTACAAAGCTAAATTTCAATCTAAAATTGATCATACTTCATTGGACAAGGTAATGAACATTTTACGACCTTATACCCCACTTTTACCAATTCAAGACCAGGCTGGTTTTTAATCCAGCCTTTTAGTGAGGCCGAAGTGCGTATGGCGTTACTGACGCTCAATAAAAAAGCTGCCTCAGGTTCAGATGGTTCAACGGCTATGTTTTACATCCAATTTCAAGAATATATAGTACCTCTTCTTACTGACATGTTCAATTCTTTATGGATAGGTAATGTCTTAAAAGTTGACTTGCTTCAAGGTATAAGAATTTTTATAAAAAAAACAGGTAAAACAAAACATGAAAATTATATGAATGCATTCAGATTTATAACACTAACTAATACTGAACAAATTTTTTTGACAAAGATCATTACTCAAAAGAATTAGTCCTTTGTTAGCGTCACTGTTGAACCAATATCAGAGTGGTTTATCTACTTCGATACCAATTTACGAGGTGTTAATCAACTTAAAAAAGTTTTAGATTATGATAACATGGCTTTACTAAGCCTGGATTCCACTGCAGCATTTCATGAGATTCAACATACTTATTATGTACTGGCAACACTTACTAATATGGGCTTTCCGTATTAATTTAATAAGCTATACTCGAACATTCTCACAAATAGAAAGCTTAAAATTTATGTGAATCACTAGTTGTCACCACAAATAAGCTTCAGGACTCAGCTGAGTCAACATTAATGTTTAGCTTGGCTTTAGCTCCAATTTTAAATTATACTGAGGCACGCCTTACAGGATGGCACTTTCGATCTGCACCTCTTACTATTTATGCTTATTTGGATGACATTAGTCTAGTTATATGCTCTTACGAGGAGGAGTTCTTTATAGTACAGTTCTTTCAGTCCTTGTCGCATACTGTTGGGTTCACTTTAAATCAGAAGATATCTAAAATGATGCTTTTTCAAGTAATACTACCTGTTTCACGACTCCTCTTCATCCTGTGGACACGCATTCTGGGTATAGATTGGTATTTAGATATGCGCAATACACAATTTAAAAATGCACAATATTTGGTACAGAAATACATACAGGACATCATAAAATTTAACAAAGATTTATTAATACCTATTTTTAGTAAACTGTATTACTTTTTACATATTTTTAGTTGTCCTGAGTCTTCTCGCTCAGATTAACAAATTTACAGGGTTTTTATATGGCCATTCTTTTCGTATCAATGGAAATGTTTTATACTTGCCTGTTACCGACGGAGGTTTAAAACTGAAAAAAAAATATATATATGCAACAGTTGTCATTACAAACGAATAGGCTCGCATATTGTACTACTGGTTCTACTCATACTGTTAGTAATCGTTTTTTTATCAAATTTTAATGCACTACATAAAATTAGAATCGCCAGTCAATGCTCGTACTTTTGAGTGCTTTGGCACCGGATTTGCTACAGTCTTTTCTGCAAATTGCAAATTCTGCAGCCAAAACTGTAGACAAGTGGATGACATTTTTCATTTTATTTCTAAATGTTCAAGATATAATGAGATTCTCATCTATGTTTAATTTATTGTACAGCCCAACTTTCATTTTTTATCACAGAGCACATCGAAAATTTCTTAGTTGGTTGATCACGATAACTTTTACATTTGATTCACATTCAACAGGTTTCGTCAGATGTTAACCTTTTTCGACGGAGGATAAGACATGAATTGCATCTCTATGTTACCGTTTATGATTCAACACTATCTCCTTTTTCACGATTGTTATGAAATTCCACTTTGTTTTATTGGCTTTTCTGTTATGTCATTTAATTAGTGCTCACTAATTACTTACACTTTGTATATTTAGTTTTTTTGTATATTGTACGTTAATGTAATCTCATTGCTAGAAGTTGTTTATAGAGTAAGCTTCGCTTCTTTGGGCTAAAGCCTATTGTTACTGTCTACCAGCTTGTCATATATATACATAAATAAGGTAAATTTAAGACGAATGAAGGGAAAAAAAGGATAATACTTACAGTTTCGTATTAGATCACACATATTCACATATAAAAAGTCACTATATTTCGTGTATTACACGTTTTCAAGTATAGAGGAAGAGAGCGAAGTTCACGTCTTGACAAAGTACAAGTTTGATGAGACAGACAGATGCTTTGTCCGCTACGTGTCGCCACTTTCTCTTCAAACTTGTACTTGATATGGTCCTATCCTGACGTTATATAGCCATTGTTCAATGTTGCTATTCTTTTTGTGTTTATTGAAGTTTCACAAGGAGGACGGTAGATGTCACTAGTATTAGTACTAGAAAATTGAAGTGACTAACTTTTTTATATAACAAATAATTGTTGGTTTTATTACACGAACAAAAGCAGTTGATTTTATTTTATTAACATGTCAAGTGTTTCAGAGAAGAAACGAATTTTATGAATAAGTTAATATCCTGTAAACTATTATATAAATCAGATTATGAATGTCTATAGCTGATGTCGGGAACAACATATAGAGGAAGTGGTTATATTTTTAATCCTCTGTTCAAATAAATATTTTTGCATTGTCGCCTTTCATTTAGTTTCATATAGTTAGACTTAGTGGAGAGCTTGGCTTTGGTCCTTGAATGTTGCTGAAAACCACTGATAGGATCATTGCTTGGGTTTTCTACTATCTTCAGGTGTACGTCCCACTACGTGGAGTAACTTTGGGGCACGCCTTAGTTTAGATATTATCTTCCAACCTCCTGGAACCAGAACACGAACCTGTATCAGAGTTTATATTGTTTCTACCGCACAGCGACAACGACTGAGCTAGTTACAAGGAGCAAACTATTCAAAGATATATAGAAGTAACGCTAGACCAAGAAGGTGGCACAGGTTACATATTTTGTGAACACGTGCTCTCTTCCTCTATACCTGAAAACGTGTAATACACGAAATATAGTGACTTTTTATATGTGAATATGTGTGATCTAATACGAAACTATAAGCTGTAAGTATTATCCTTTTTTTTCCCCTTAATTCGTCTTAAATTTACTTAAATTGCCCTCCCGGCTTTCCTTTGTACTCGTTAGACAGATAATATATTCTGTATGATTTTCTAGTTTAATAAACAGATTTCTGATTTGAAAAAAATCACAAAAAGTGGAGGTTAGTAAGGAAAAGTAATTGGGCAGGGGTGAAAGGGAAGTGTGGGTATTATGTCCATGGATTTGAAGCTTTGGAATTCTTCCTTAACCAGAAGCCTAAACCTCACATCCCAAAAACAGCTTTACTTCTGAATCTAGCCAACCTAGTCCTCACCTGTAACAACTTCACTTTCGAAAACAAATATTTTCCGAGGCAGAGTCATAGGTTCAAGAATGGCCTATTCCTACGCCAACCTGTTCATGGGCAAGCTTACACACGATTTCTTACACACCCAACCGTTGACTCCTCTATTTTAGATATGTTTCTTTGAACGATGTACTACTGCTGTGGGCTCACAGTGAGGCAAAGCCTCAAAATGTTTCTAGAACAGCTGAACCAATTCCATGTTGTCCAGTTCATTTGCTCCATCTCAAACACAAAAGTCACACTCTTTAATGTAGACATCACCTTGGTAAACGCACCCTTACCACTTCCATTCATATAAAACCAGCCAACCGCATACAATACTTGCATTATTCAAGTTCCCATTCTTACCACACCAAAAAAGCTATCCTTGCCCTCAAAGGGCAACCTGAATTCCATCACCTCTGCAACCGAAACCTACAACCAACGCATCCAGGAGGCTCTAGTCAACCACGTAACCAAACAAATTCGACATGTAGCCACACACACAAAACACTTGTTCCTACTTCCAAAACCAATCCGAATCCTCCGTCATTAATCACAAAATTTCGTGCAAAACTTCCCATATCGTTTTCATTGCATTTCCTACTATATCATATCCCACTTTTTTTTTCGGGCTACGTTTTCTATACTAAATCCCACTTTTTTGGGGATACATTTTCTATACTGTATCCCACTTTCTCCGACTGCGATTTCTATACTGTATTCCACTTTCCTGACAACATTTCCGTTACTGAATCCCAGGTTTTATTTTTCAATTATTTATTATTGTACCCAGCTCAATTATAAACACAAAACACCAATTTCCTACACCCGTTTCCCATCAGTACTTGAACACGCGCAGAATGTCGTCAATTGTTTTTGACGTGGTCGTCCGCCATGCTGTTTTTCTATTCTTTAAATTTTGAACGTGTGTTGAAAATTAACTTCTTTCTTGTCTACATGTGATCGCGGCTGAAGCCGAAAATTAAAGTGACTTTATATAGTGTTGAGTGTGTGATTGTGTACGTGATTTTCGTCAAAATATTACCTAAGCACAAATCCTCTCCTTTCTATTAAGATTTCACCTATTATATTGCCTATCCTTCTCCTGTATATAGTTTATATATATATATATAAACTTCCGATTTTTAATCACCAATCTCCTGATATATATGACCGCCCTGTTGGTCTAGTAGTTACCGTCACTGACTGCTGATCGTGAAGCTCCGGGTTCCATTCCCAGCTCTGCCAATGGATTTTTTTCAAAGCGAGAGGGTCTGGAGCGGTGCCCACCCAGCATCGTGATGCAACTGGGGAGTTGCTGTGAATAAAGGACAGTGGAAATTACAGTTGAGAGCTTAGGCTCTCCTCTCTGTGATTTATTACAGCCATATTCAATCCACTACTGGATGAGGCCTCTCCCCGGAGGGAGAAGATTGGTCTACTGTTCCCACGCTGACCAGACGGGTTAGGAGAGGAGAGCCTACGCTCTCACTGTGATCGCCACCATCGTTTATTCATAGCAGCTCCCCAACTGCATCACGATGCTGGGTGACCACCGTTCCAGATCCACACGCCTTGAAAAAAAATCCTTAGCAGCGCCGTGAATCGAACCCAGAACCCCTCAATCCGTAGTCAGAAACGCTAACGACTAGGCCAACGGGGGTGGTAATATATATATATATATATATAATGTTAAAACAGGTAGAAAAAATGATACGTACATGGTAGATTCTTTAGACAGCTGTACAATAACATCATAAACACAACAGAAAGTACTACGTTTCGCCAAAGCGTTTTCAACTGGTAGGAGAGGAAATGGACAGAGCTGACAGGTGCGGGACTAGTGTTAAGGAAACGTTATATTGTCAGCAGAATGTAGGGTGACAGTGTGACCAGGTTATGGAGGTTGCAAAAAGTGACTAGATGGGACGGAGAAAACACCAGATGGAGAAGAAAATGCGAAGGTTACTAGGAGCAGGTAAGGGGCTTCCTGAAGGAATAAGAGGGTGCAGAATCAGAGAGAAGGGGGAAATGGTAATAAAAATAATATTAGAGGAAACAAATGGGAATAAAAATAATAATAAATGGGAAATAAAAATAATAATAGAGAAGCTTATATATATAAGCATCTCTACAGTGCAATGTTTTTAAAATATTTTTTCCGGAAGTGAGCGTCACATGCGACGCAATACGCATAAAACGGTCATTTAACCTTCCCTGGAAAACAGGATCTTTCTACCACTGGCTGTTATATTCACTACTGGCTTGTATTCTCTCATTAACATGCTCCACTTCACTTTTTTTTGACCTGAACCAAAGTTGCCTAAAGACCATAAATACATTCAAATTCACTTAATTCATCCATTGAAAATATATTTGCAAACATAATACGTGAAATATTGATCGCAATCCCCACTCCTCCTAAAAAACTCCATCACAGAAGGGAAATTCCCGATTTCAACTTTAGACAGTAAATAGTTTAACAACATAAAATCTCACTCGCGTATTAAAGAATGTATGACAGATATACGTACAATAAGTAAGTAAATGACAGGACATTTATATATATATATATAAGGTAAATTTAAGACAAATGAAGGAGAAAAAAGGATAATTATTCACATGTACACATATGAATCTAATGCGAAAGTAAGCTGTAAGTATTATCCTTTTTTCTCCTTCATTTGTCTTAAATTTACATTAAATTGCCTTCCCGGCTTTCCTTTGTACTAGTTATATATATATATATATATATATATCCTCTCCCAACACGTCTGGTGAGCGTGGAAGCAGTAGACCACCTCCTCCCTCCGGGAGAGGCCTCATCCAGTAGTGGATTGAATATGGCTGTGTATTATTATTATTATATATATGTATATAAAAATACATATTTATATTAATTTGCTTTGGCTTCAAAAAAACTGGAAGACAAGGGGAGAAAATCTGATTTTCCGCACGTCTTGAAAAGACGGAAGATGTTCTGAAAAATCGGAAGGTCTGGCAATGCTTTTACAGCGAACCAAAGAAGAATATTTCAATCGCTTTCTTTACAACGAACAATATCTTACGTGTTGATACGGACAACTGTGAAAATGTTTTAAAATCATAAAACACTACGGAACAGTATTCGCGTATATGTGTAACGGGTCTAATACTTTCTCGTAGGGATTGTACGTAAAACGACTAGAAATAAGTACATGTTAAACATGTGAAGAAAATTTTTTACACAATATAAAGATCATGTACCAGAAAATGAAATATACAAGTAATCACGTAGAAAAACAGATCTGAATGGAAGTCACCTCCTTGGATGCTGTTGTTCAACATGAAACTTTAAGAGACACTTCCTAGAAAATCCTCTCGCACACACCACGCACACAAACTGTTTTTGTCCTGTGTGTCGCCGGAGGTGGTCCTGAAGACAAATCTTTTGTGTGAACGTCCGTTCACAAAGCGTACACGCGTAAGGCCTGACACCTGAGTGAATCCTTAAATGAGGGGTCAGATTTCTCTTGTATCGGAAGCTTTTATTACATAACGGACACGAATATGGTTTCTCTTTCTTTATCACTTTCCCGTTGGTCTGTTCCAGCTCCGAAGAGCACACACCACCACTTTGAACAATAGCTTTCATCAGTAACGTGTCTACACCACCATTCTTTGGCACTCTCTGCTTCTCTCTCACTGCCTCGTTAGTATCCAGCCTTCCCAGTAGCGAAAACCTGTTTTTAAAAAAAACGTAATTATTCAATGAATTTACCAGTATAAAGCAAAAGTATAGATTACTAAAGCAATAGTAGGGCTACACTTTATATCACTTATTAATTAATCAGAATTTAAAGCCCACCTCTCACGTTGATTGGTCGAAAAAGCATACAAACATACTTTACGTCAATTTAAAGAAGGATTAACGTATTAAGACATACAGTACCTAGGTTCGATGACGACGTATAGAAGAACAGGACTTGGGGTACGTGAAAATATCAAATTCTAAATACAAAAGTTAGGTTAAAATAAGCCGTACACGGAAAGACGACTTGGGTTAGATTAAAATTTCACATTTTATATATAAAAGATAGGTAAAAATAAACCATGTATGGAAATAAGGCTTGAGTTAGGTTATTTTCTAGTTTTTTTTTTTTTTTTAAAGATGTAAGTAAAGTTAAATTGAGCCGTACACGAGAACGAGCATTCAAAGAAAAATATAAGCCGTATATGTGAACGAGCCGAAGTACGTGATCAACCAATCAGTGTGCGCCATTTAGAGAACGTGATCGTATTCGACCAATCAGCGTACAGGATTTTGAGCACGTGACCGATTTCGACCAATCAGCGTGCGAGGTGGGTATTAAATTCTGATTCAATAAAAAACTATTTGAATTTAATTTTAAGGCCTTTAGGCAACTTGGGCTCAGGCCGAAATAAAAGTGATGTCAAGTCAGGCCCTTCTTCTACAGAGTATGACAAATTCTCTTTTATCCATGGGCAAGTTAACTGTAGAAGGACCTAGGAGGATAGATTTTTTTTTTTCAGAAATAATATAAATAGAAAAATCATGATTTTCGCGTGTTTACTATTAAGATCAAAATATTTGACCCCAAAGTACACATAAGAGAATGAATATTCCACTACCCGTTCTAACGTGTTATAAATTACTAGCTACAGTGCCCACCCGTTGCTACGGGGTGAGTAAAATACGTTAGCAACACTAATAGTCGTAATGCTACTACTACTGCAAATACTACTACTAATACAACTAAATATTATTACTATTATTAGTAGTAGTAGTAGTATTAGTAATTCATACCTTACGTATTTTTATACGTAACATTTACGTTACAACAATCAATCAAAATCTGAATAAAAATCTTTTTAAAATGTATATATTAACTTTATTGTTGCTTCAGATTAAACATAGAAACAATGTATTTATTTCATTATTATCAACAATATTTTTTTTTTTTTAATTAGCTGATCACACGGTCACTTCCGGTGAAATAAAATATACCTATACTATAATCCGGGACCTAAGGAATACGCATGCAAAATATGATTAAAATCTGTGCACGCATGTAGATTTGTATAGATCATAAACATACATACATACA
Source organism: Lepisma saccharinum (assembly GCA_022664845.1). NCBI lineage: Eukaryota > Metazoa > Arthropoda > Insecta > Zygentoma > Lepismatidae > Lepisma > Lepisma saccharinum. Next base: position 1,506 of record JAGDQP010059536.1, on the reverse strand, counting down.
TACATACATTCAATTTTATTTATATAGACTAGTACATCATGTTTAAGTTTCTTGAACTGTACAATGTCATTCTTCAGGTGAATTTAGTAACAGTTATTTTTTCATTGGGTGCATTTCTTAAGTTAGAAGTTCAATATTTTATTATTTGGAACATAAATATGAAATTGAACATTACTTTTAACTAAGGAAAAGTGATTTCCTAACGTTGTGGGAACGTTTGCTCGATTTTCATCATAGCAGCCATCCTCGTAGTGAAAACTACAGATAATAAGTGGTTTGCTGTACATGTAGCCACTGAAACTTTATTTTACGTGGATTATTTTAGTGTCTGTCTGACTTCGGCCTCTCTCGATTGTATGAGAGTATGCTTGTTAAAATCCACAAATGGTCGCCTCTTTAGACTTGGCCAATACATTTTTAAGAAATAAGTACAAACGATACATCACTCTCATTGCTCGCAGCTTTTTGAAAATCCTTTCCGCCAAACATGAACCCGGCCTCAACTGCCTTTAACCCCAGCAACGCAGTTTTTTCTTCTTCCTCCATTCTTTTCTTCGATCCGTCTTTAGTTGCACTTTTATTCTATTTTTTAATATTGTTTCTTTGTTCTCCCTTTCCCCTTCATCTTCTTCATCATCATCAATTATTATTATTTCCCCTTCCCCTCTGACTCCTTTAGGAAGTCCCTTACCTACACCTAGTAACGTCCGCACTTTCTTTTCTATTTGGTGTTTTTCTCTGACCCATCTAGACATTTTCCCGCCTCCATAACTGTTACCCAGCATCTGTTGGCAACATGGCATCTTCAATCAAGTCCCTCACCAGTCCACTCTGTCCTTTTTCGCCCCTACCATGTGAAAATGGTTTTTGCGAAACGTTGCCGCTTTTCTATTATATTTGTGAAGTTCCTGTACGCCAGTCTTGGCATTCTATAATCTAGAAACCCATATATATATAGTAAAAAGGTAGAAAAAGTATATATATATATATATATATATATATATAAGTATATAAGTAGTGCGAATAGGAACAGTCTTTCTTTTAAGTGGTATTATTTAACATAATTGAACACCTGTCTCTCATACCGTCCTA
>JAGDQP010059535.1:0-12359 GCA_022664845.1 Lepisma saccharinum | reverse complement strand
GGAAAATCTCAGCCAGGATAGTCGGCCGCTGGGATCGAACCCACGACATTTTGAATGCTACGCATTTCGCGAAACACAGCTTATTGATAAAGCATTGAAAACGCTCGTTTTGGACCACTCTTTGTCTACGTTTTCGGCTCAATAAACACTGAATTTGTTTTTCTGCGAGAAAATAGAGTTTTTAAGAATTTCAACAACCCTTTTCTTGAAACTGATCTCTCTCTGTGTCCGCGAATGCTAATGAATCGATATTTTAAGATCTTTAAAAAAAAGAAATAAGATAATAAATTTTTGCACTATTTCACAGAAGAAGAAAGCAATCTCTACACTCAACAAACACAATGTTTTTCCTAGAAGGAAGGCGAGATTCACGCTGTCAAATACTTAATAGTAATAAGCATGTGGCGTTAGCTGGTTCCTCTGTGTGTACAACTCCGGATGATGTCACACGAGCTCCCACCCGACATTATTGTGCTTGTTTAAAGCTTACTGCCTAGAAATGATATCTATGACGCAACAGTAACTTCGGGCTCGTCCAACATATTAACAGTAATGTCAACCCACCCTATCGCTTCCATTTATACCATGTAACTTGCCAATAATAAAGCTGCATATTCTGGAGTACAACATGGTGTATGTTAACGTTGGCTACCAATATAAGTCGTCAACGTTACGCGGGTAGTAAGATCTGACAATTTTTCGTGGATACCTACAGGACTTCGTGTCTAGAAAAATTATGTTGTCACCATTATTAGATATTATAGCTCGTATCTTAGTAAATCATTCACTCACGAGCTCAGATTTCGAATACGTGTTAACAAAACTTTCGGAAACACTAAGCGAATCTGTACACACAAGAATGTGTTTCAGGTGGTGTACAAGAGTAAAATCAGTCTGTAGAAGTGTATATAACTCAGATATGAAAGCACTGGTCTTAGTGTTAAGACAAAAATGGTGGACTTGCTCGTCATTTCAAACGCGCATCCAATCGTTTCAGCTGATTTCGATCCATCAATAAAAATGCAGATAATATTCGCGTACTCAAGAAATTGTTACTGAAACTCAACTGTAGATGTCTCTATTTACTTTACGGTACACAATAATAGATCAAGTGTGCTCGCGCACTAGGGAATTAATGAACAACAAATACTTAATTAAGTATCAAAATAAGCTGTTCCAATGAATATATACAATGAAGTTTGAACAATTATAAGCCTTATATGAATTATCTTATCTACAGTCGTGATGAAATTTGTGTATCATGTTTATTGAACATTATGAGACTAAAAGCAACTTATGCTTGCAATACTGATATCTCATCTTGGGGCTTTGTGTTATGTGCATAAATAATGGTGTGAAGGTAAATTTAAAATATATTACGAGTTAAAAACATAAGCAGTGAAAGAAAATAATAAATCCAAAGGACATACATGCTGACGTGATCAGTATACTTGAAACACCCTTTTTGTACAACTGTAGAGAAATTGCAAGATGGTTTCTGTAAAGATTTGATAAGAAATTGTCCATTCGCAACTTCTCAGGAAATAATCTGAGGACATTTCTCAATGTCATTCTGTATTCATTAATAACAGTAGACGAGATATAGGTTCATTACTACCAACACCAAGCTGACAAGTGAATCAAAAATTAATTTTGCAAGCAAATGAGCAACCCTTTCATCTCTGACAACCTAGGAGAAGTCTGTTCAATCGGCTGGGAATGTGGTGACCATATGTTAAAGGGTTTAAGAACGGTGGTGATGGTTAAGGTTCTACTATACTATAGGGCCGACAGATGTTTTATTTTATTAAGTAAACTAACTATTAATATATTTTTATATAAAACATATAACATCGTGAAAAGTGAAAAACGTCATGAAAATTTGTCTAAAATATACCACGTATGATGCAAAATCAACGATAATTATAAAATACATGGTAGGGTTATTTTGAGTAAATGGCAATGGAAGCTAATTTCTCTATCTGAAGGGAGATGAAACCACCAATCGTACTCGACCATGTTAAATGGTGGAACGAATCGAGGAACCGGGGTTGTCACGGGCCTTGGGCGAGGTATCATTGTTCGCAGTTTTTATGTTTTGCGTGTGGTAACATTACGTGGAGGAAAAGATATAAATGAGCGCCAAGATGTATTTGTGACAATAGTTTGAACTACGAGCGATCATTCCATAGTTGTGGCACCTAGCGATCGCGATATGATTTATGTGTATCAGTTTGGCTTGTTACCCTCAAGAGATAGCAGCACAATCTACGCAGTTCAATAAGTGGCGCTTTCTTTGTCTGGTAAACGAAAAAGGCAATTGTTCTCAGTGTTGTCAGGTAAAGTGAAATTTCCCGGAATATCTGGGGAACAAGAAAGGTAAAAATAATTTAAAATTGGGAAATTTTGTTGAAATAGTGCATCAGATGATTTACACATTGCTACTTGAACATCTCCGCAGGTCAACGCCCAACATATCGTCAACATTCATCAGATATAGTGATACATATTTTCTTCCATTCATTAGAAGTCTAGTGTTTTAGTCCTTGTGTCCAAATAATATCTTTTACATAGTTAGAGTATCCGAGACTGTCTAGAGACTTCCTTACTTTGTGGGGAGTATTTTGTAATTTCGCCCCTTGTTCAGTATGACTTTTTCCTTCCTAAATAAAGGGGAAACTCCAGGGGAATTTCCTGCACCACAACCACATTTACGCCCAAGTCTTTAAAAGTGGCTTTCCTGTTCCTCAGAGCCAAAGTTTTGAACTTTTTGACACTTATTTAAGGACAGCTCGCGTTTTTGGCCACTCCTTGCAACCCTGTTTTGCTGATTTTTTTTTCTTCTCTCTCATCAGAACACAGATTCTTCGGATATTTTTTTTTTATACATCGCTCTGCAATGTCTTTGTGTAATCTTCCTTCCTCCGAAAGACCTTTCACAACTTCAACTTTACGCGGGAAAAGTATCTCTGGCCTTTCACATTATGTCGAAATTACAAAACGTTACAGAAAGAAATATAAATATACAAACAAACACGTTGAAGTCTCTTTAAAATTATCAACTTCAACTATTTAACATTATGAAATATCGTATCATCATGCAACTGTCAAGAACAGCGAGTTATACCGTTAACTTTTTGGCACTTATTTGACTATTACAGTTCCATACTGATTCCTTCTTCAGTTGATACGTGGAACTCCTTGAGCTGTCTATCCAGAGAATTTTATCATCTCTGGTGGTACTATGTAAGAGAATCTGAATTCTGAAATTAATCTCTGATCAACACGTGTTCACGACAATATTTTTAAAAAATTGTCAGGAAACTGAAGATTACAGCTAACATATTTTTTTTTTCACTTGATTATTTTGTGTTTTTATTATTGTTTTGATATTGTTATAAGTACAGTGTCTATTAAAATAGCAGACAAAGAGACAGAATGACAAACTTGAAGTTTTTACCTATAAGAAACAGTACCTCCTAAGCAATCAACAATAGCAAAAGATACTTTGAAAATCAAGAACGAAGAAGAAAAAAATCACTGTAATGTGGTAAGTTTTAAAGACTAATGACTTATGGTGCATTGGGTTTAATTTCCTTCACAGAGAAAAAGCCTATAAAAATTCTATGGGAAAGCCAAACTATACTCGGTGGTGTAGTAGAAAGGGGAATAGACTCGAGGGCCTGTTTCATGAATAGTTTGTTAGAGTATGAGTAGGACAAATACCGTGTACATTCATCACAATGACACAATCAAGTATTCCTGTAGTGTAAGATCACTAGACTACATTTAGTCTGTCAGAACAGAAAATTGACTAGAATAGAAATTACGTTTAGAAAATAAAAAATAATAATACAAAAAGACAGGACACTTATTGATGTCAAAAAATTACCTTGACGGCGAGGTTCCCTGTCTTCATTAGATCCTATGACAGTACTGTTTTGAACAAGGTGCTGATATGATTTTTAAAAATGGTAAAATCGTTTTTTAGTTAAAAAGCAAACAGTTGTGCTAAGCGAATGTCGTGTGCACCGCCAGAAAATCTTACTAGGTTCGTAAATCAACTCGAATAATGAAACTAGAAGATTAGAAAATGTATCATTGAGTTACGACAAGGACAGAAAATGTATCTTCTCTTTTGGTTGCCGACATCCATGCAATGTAATTATCAAATCAGCAAACAAATCTACTTATATCGTTTTAACATAGCATGAAAAAAAAAGTAACGAAGAAGAGAGAGAAAAAGGTACAGTGACTTGCCTGCCGTTCTGTTTCTGCTAGAAAGTGACGCAAGTTGAGAGGAGAAAGTGATTCTAAAAAGAGAGTTTGAAAAAGAAAGAAAAAATAGGAGCATCCTCTCACTGACCTCTAGCAGCACCAAACGCATACGCAGGTAGAGGCAGGATGAAGAACTATTATCAGCCTATATCATGTGGTTTCTTATTTAATCTTGATAGAAAGAAGAAATATATCCAATCTTAGGGGAACGTTGAGAAAGCAGTGACATAAAATTACATAATTAATCATATAATCGTATAAAATTGTATAATTTCAATATTATTACGCGTTATAACAGCAAACTATTGAATTTGTTCATTAACTATGACTAGTATCAAACAGACAATTAATCTAGAGATAATATGTGAATGAACAAGAAATAACATCTTTGGAAATGCGCCATACAGTTGATAGAAAACTGTTTAGTTTGAATCTCATACGTCAAATCGCAAACAGAGCTCTATTTATTTAGCGTTGAAAATTTAAATTTTAAATATAGTTATAGACCAAAAATGAGCTTACTTTCTCTCAATCCAAATTAGAAAAGAAGGAACACATAAAAAACAAAACAATTAATACTACATTTACAAATAAGTTTTTCAGAAATATTAAATAAATCAGACTTGTAGGATGACTATTTACCCCGAGTTTACGAGGAGTTTCCCCGTATTTATCCCCGGCTATATTTCTCCATAGTTTGAAGAATATTTCGAAAAATATTATTGTTTTATTTAGAGAGAAATATTCGGAAAAAGTCTTCTGTCTTCTCGGACTACCAGACGTACTTTTTTTTTAGGGATCCTAATTTTGTATTGTCTATTTTTCGCGAAATTCTTGAAATGTACATATTTTTTTTCTTGTTACGTATTTTTCCCTTCTAAAATCACATTAGAAATTTTCTGATTAACTTAACCGCTTGTCACTTCTAAATTCTAAATTAAAGGAATATAGATAAGAAATATTAAAAATACCATAATCTATCATATAGTGGCGGTGGTGGTGGGGTGGAGAACGTAACAAAATTTGGTAATCTTGTCTTTTAGCGTCGTGTTGTACCTTTCAAAGATTAATTTAAAAGGAGCTCGCTAGATTTTGCAATATGACACTGGATAAAATTCCTACAATTACACTGTAATGGAGCCAAGTTTGAGAACTATGTAGTACTGGTCGAAAGTAAGGAAAAATTTGTTGTTAAAAAATATCAAGTGTAAGTTTGCTCAATTGACAAAGATACATAGCGAGAAGAAATTTATGTCCAGTCTTGTGACTCGTTCATCTGGCGAGCATCTTTTTAGTTAATTTTCAAAAGATACATCACGACGCTGAACGACAAGATTACCACAAAATTTACTATTGCAGCAAGTAAGAAGTGGAAGTTACCTTGTATACATATGGAAACTGAGGCAAATAATGTTAGAAGGTATCCCGATTCTCTTCGGAATCAGTGGAAAAAATATGATCAACTTACACTTGAGGCTAATATACTTCTAAATTTTCTATATGGTACCAAATTTATTGTTGGCACCAATGATTAGTTATATGTTTTGAGGAACAATAAGATGACCAGAGGTCTCGGATTTCCTGGCAGCCATGTTTTTTAACTCTTTATCTCGCCTTTTTCTAGGGTTCAGTCAGAACGCTAATTTGTCCCAGATTTCACCAAATATTTCCGAAAAATTTAAATTAACGAGAGAGAAAACAATTTTTATATGACAAATGATATGTGCTAAAATCAGTTGTTTATGCTAGATTATGCACCAAATTTTATTTTAATCTTTCGTACATATGTTTTTTGTGTGTGTGTGTGTGTTGCTAGGGTTTTTTAGTAAAGTTCCAATGAAGTTTCAGTGTTTCATGTTGTTCCTTTGAAATCCGGAAACACCCTGAGACTATATAAGTATGCTGAGGTGGACATTTGCAGTTTGCAGTTCTTTGCAAGATGTGAAGAAAAGAGAAGATGGTTTCTTATGATGACGAAGCATGTACTTCTGATCAAGTATTTGCTGCTTCCATCTTTATAACCTATTTCAGTCGAAATGTGAAATATTCTTGGTGAATAGATATTCTGATAACTAATTGATAGAAAGAAAAATTATTAAAATGTGACGTAAATCATGGGCGTCGCTTAGTTTATGTCTTCGGGGCTTAGGAAACGCGTCTGTGACACACTAAACGACTTTGGTGTATTGTAGGTATGGCCAACTTCTTGCCACACGAGGACCAATATATAATGAGTGGCAGCGTCACGGGTCGCCATCAGAAATAATGAATATAACTATTGTATCTATCAGAAAATCTGCGGCGAAACTAGTTGATAAAATGATAATACATGTAATTTAATATAGTTCTTATCTTGCCGTGGGCTGAATAACATTACATGACGGGCCGCGGGCCAGCTGTTGTCATACCTCGTCTACTGTTTTCTTTAGTGAATGGAAGTTTAATCCAGTGAGTAAGTCCTTGGACATCTTGCTGAGCAACCAGTGTTCAAATCTAGTTTTAGGCTTTCTCGTTTGCTTCCAGTACTCCTGAAAACGGTTGCTTTTTATTAGTCAATTTACTGGATATTTCCAGGCGACTAAAAAGTTACCTAGTTTTTTGTTCAGGAATGTTTCAGTAGTGGGGGAATTGAAAACCTGAATTGGAAAACATCCCAAGTCCACCGGAGTATTTTTTTAAAGAGGAACGAAAAACAATCGGAAGGTCTTGGTATGTTATTCTATTCAGCTGAAATTATTTTGCATAAAAAAAGGTTCTGAGCTGGAGTTCGGATGTAATATTTATGCAAGTGGATAGATAGCCCTTGGAACGTAGATACCAACGAGCAGGAAAAAAAATGCAAATACGAAAAAAGTTGACTTGGGATGTTTTGCAGTTCAGGTCTTCAATTATATTTTCAATCTTTTTCTATGGAAATTACTCAATGGTAATTATACTTGTTACTTTTAAAATAAAGTAATTGATAGTAAATTTGTATTGCTCAATAATCTTTATTTTAAGGTGCTGGCTATGAATTTTGGGTTCGGTGTCCCGAATTGGGATATTCAAAATCTGGTCACCTGAATGGATGGACTACTATATATGCAACCAACCATACACATACGAAGCTAGCAGAAATATATACGATTACAAAACCTAGGGTTACACAGACGCGAATTGGGTCTGACCAAATCGTTCCTTACTAAGACAAACAGGGACGGAGCTACAGGAATGACACCTTCTTAAAATTTACCTTAACACCTCTTGTAGCCCTCAGTTCAAATTCAATATTGTAGTCTCCGGGCTTTTTATCCTGACGCCGTCACTGAACACAAATGTAGTTTTGACAACTTTAGCGGCAAATAGCTGAAAGCCAAATACATCTACAACCTCAAGATTTTGTCAAAATATTCAATAAATCTAACCTCGTCGTAGCAAAGTTTACCATTTGAGCTGTTCTCCGTTGTTACAATCATGTATCGTTGACAATTAAAGTGACAAAAAATGAATTGCATCAAAATCTATCCCTTTATTTAAACCACTTAGTGCCAAAACGCCCTGCCTGGGAAATTCACTGTTTTTAGTGCCAAAACACCCTTCATAGAACAGATCTTATCAGTTCACAAATACCCTGCAGATGGGTGTCAAAACACCCTTTCACTTTTTCAATCTAGGAGCCTCACAGGAACACCCAGGGATATGGAGAAGATGAAATTAATTATTTTACTTCAAATCCCATCCCAACTATATTCCATCCCATCAAATCCCATCCCAAGAGGTTCCTATATTCCTTTTCCCTGTTATGGATTTCATTGTTGCGGAGAGCAACTCGTCACAGAAGTTCTACTGTGATGTATACGCTACTAGTACGCTACTGTCATATTTGCAGGATGCACTACTCTAATCTTGCCACGTAACGTAGACACCTCAACAGCCTTATCATGTATTTGTCTGCAGCGTATTGGCGAATGGCGCTAGCATTCTCTTATCTAAATTAACGTATTTGCTTTTCCTTCTCTTGGTATTCAACTGTAAGTCCGCCCTCATTTGCAATCCGTCGTAATGGCTTAAATCTTCCTTTTATACCTTAGCCTAATTCTAGAGCATTTGGATGACTTTTCCCTATTCTTCGGTTTAGCCGGCTATGCTAGCTTTCTGTCGAATTCGTTGTCCTATGGTGTAGTCCAAAACAGTTCCACATATATCCGATATTTTCATTTTCTAACCAGTTCTGCTGTTTAACTTTGTCAATTGTTGGCGACGTTTCCATGATGGTTAGCCAACCCTCCTCAACGTCCACCGGAACGCTACCATGCGAATGTGCATTATAATTTCTTCATTATCCCTGTACATAGTTGCCATGCTGAGGTCCTGTACCTTTCTCCACAAACACTGGTTGAAGTGAAAGCTACAACCCTGCAACTTGCACTCAGGAAATTGTTGTCGGAAGGCCGCTACACTTGAGAGTTGAAGTCGACAATCATGGTATTGGGCTCCACGCCAGAGCGTGCGACTTCAACAATGAGAAAAGTTCAACGTAAGTCTCTTTGATTTGATTTTGGAAGGAAGGAGGCAGTACACAGCTGGCCTAACTAACCCATGCACCTCGGCATGGATTGTGTAGATTTGCGCAAAGTATTTCGGATAACTTTTGAATGTGGCGTCTCCAATTAGAAGGTTACTAAACATTCAAGGCCCATTTTACTGCCAAACACAACAATTCGGTTGTTAGGACTGAGGTACGTATTGCTCAAAATGAAACTATCTCCATTTGTAAATCTCGCGATGTGTTCTGGAAATACAATATCATTTGCTGAGTTGACGTTGAGTGGTACTCCCAGTGCCCTGTACATGCTCGACTTAAATCCAATGAACGTTGGCATTGTACATACAAAGTCAAGTCCCATGTTGGTCGCCTCTGCAAATTTTTCTTCAAAGATCTTTGGGCGCATGTTAACTCCTCTCTGGCTCGCTTGTTACAATTGACTCTGAATTTCAGAACCTCTACCTTCGCCATGTCAGCAATACATTTATGTGGATTAGCTGATGAAATAACATCTCCTTCACCTAAGGTCACGCTACCTCTTTATGCATTGTCCTTTCTATATTTATTGACGCACACCCAGTATTTTGATCCATTATTTCTTTCCGTGTTTAAGTTGTGCCTATGTCCAACTAACAAAAGCAATATTTTCCCTTGTTGCTTTCGACGTACCCACTGATTCCATATCAGGCAAAACTACGTTCTGAAACGAAACGAATGTGATTTTGAACTGTTTGGCTTTTCGAGACAGGACATTTAAAATGTACTACGACTTATAAAGGTTATATATATATATATATAAAGGCTAAGAAACTTGGACATTGAATGTGCAAACGACTCAAAAATTGAGTCACACGAAGAGCAGTTTAGAGATGCATGCTAGGAATAACCAGGAGGGACAGGAAGACATAACCAAGAGGGACAGGAAAAGAAATGAATGGATTCGTGCACAAACGAAGGTAGAGGATGTAATGAAGACTGCGAAGAAGATGAAGTGTATGGAGATGGGCCGGTCAAATAAGAAGACGAACAGATGGATGGTGGACGACAAGTGTTCTACAGTGGATTCCAAGAGAAAAGAAACGACCGAGACGACGTCCAAATGTAAGATGGGTAGATGAAATCAAGCGTTTTTCAGGAGCTACATGGATGAGGATAGCAGCAGACCGAGATATGTGGAAAGAAAAGGGGAAGATCTTCATCCAGCAGTGGATAGAAAACGGTTGAATATGAGGATGATGATGATGATCGCGTATAAAGAAACACATTACTTACCAACTTGAAATATGATACCTAGCACACATTTTGCCGATGCGAATAATATAAAGCCTCAATACAATTTTACAGCCCAGATAAACCCCAACCATGTTTGCGTTGTTGCTTAACAATCACGAACGACTGGCCGTCTGGAAAGGTGAAAGGGCGTTTTGGCATGCATCTACAGGGTATTTCTGAACTGATAAGATCTGCTCTTCCGCGAAGGGCGTTTTGGCACTAAAAACAGTGAATTCCCCAAGCAGGGCGTTTTGGGACGACACCATTTAAACAAGATAGTAGACATTAAGCTTACTTTCTCGCAATTAAGTTGGCTGGAAAAGAAGTTGGCTTTTTTTTTGTTAAAAATAATCGAATACTCAAATTCTCGCAATATATAGTAAGACGGAAAGATATTTTTAAGACAAGTAGGCCTATTATTTAAAAACAAAGAAACAAATGTAAGCAAAACACCTCAAAGCCTAAGATACACCTTCTTTTCTTTTTTTTAACCAAGTAGCAATCTTATAATACAATATCAGTTATTCTAATTAACATGGCCCTACTATGTAAACGTTTACGCCAATTGAGACAAAATTCACTGCTATAGCATTTAGTTGGAGATTTTTCTTTCTGAGAATGTTAAAATTGAAGTACAGTATGCCTGCGCAAATTTTCAGAGCGCATCCTTTCATAGTGCCTGTGTGACGGCATCACATTTTTAAAAATGAGGTAAAGTTGTTTGTACTTTTATCCTAGGAAACGATTCAAAGTTTGTTATTGACTTTGATAAAACATGTTATACCCTCTTGCGTCATTGTGTTGAACCAGAATTATTACTGTACGTGATATATTTGTTTCTTAATTTAGAATGTAAAACTCAAGCAATTTACTCATATATACATACACACATGATTATTTTTGGATACAAGATGAGCTAATACAAACAAATTAAATAGTAGCACAATAATTCTAGTTCAGAACGTGTAATGACATGAGCAGTCAAAGAACTGAAACTTTAATTTCTGTTCTGGGGTTTACCTTCCAAACATTTTTCCAAAGGACGAGCATCTGCAAGTGCTTTGAAGGTTGGCTTTAAGGATGATTAATTATGAAAAACCAAACGACCATTACTAAGGTGCCCCGATCCCACATAGAGTCTGAAACCCAGTTGCGAGAGGTGTACAGTGTACACATCCACACACACAACCATACGCTCGCATAAGGGCCTATGTCCTTGAGAGTATAAAAATACGGTGCACTGACAGCCACATAGACCGAGAACCTGGACATACAAACGGGATACACACAGTGGACACTGATCCACTATATTCGTCATAAAGACAACACACATACGGGACAGAAAATCTGCGAACTGGTGTGAATAGAAAGTCTGAGTTCAGCATTGTGAAATATATATAATAGTACACTTGCATACAAAAGTAAATGGAGGTTGGTGTTATAAGAAATAGTAGCTTTTTCCTCCAGTGCTTTGTTGCACTGTACGCCTAATAGTTAGACAACCAACATGGGATGCCATTAAAGAAAAATGACGCAAGACATGGAAATAAATGAAATTTTAACACTTATGAACACACAGTCTGCGTCTCTCACCCCCTTCCAACCTCTCTGTCTTATGTTTTTCTCCCTTTACGGGATAAATCTCTTTGAGAAACAATCGCGAACATCATTTACAGAGCTTAATAATCTCGAAGGAAATATTTTGAAATCCAGACTGGGAATCGAATCCAGAACCTTCAGAATGAAAGTCTGACAATCTCACCACTTAGCTACACAAACCAAAACAAATGTGTTGTTAAATCAACCATTAAACTCGCTCCATTCGGCTGTTCATATATATATCCTAGATTTCAGAACTATCTTCCACGAATGTAAATTCCACTTGCTGGCGGCGCTCTTATTCGCCAATCCCAACCGGTAAGAATAAAAATGAATTTATTATAAATTCTGCGTTCAAAGTGCTTTTGGCAGAAGTGGGTGATTTAAACGGTAGGGGATTTAAATACAGCACCGAGGGCACCAGTTGCCAGCTGTCTAGCATGGCGTATAGGTACGACGCGGGCTCACGATAAAACCCATGTTCGATTCTCGGCGGCGACTAAAATTTTTTCTTCTTTCGTTCTTAAAAAATATACTTTCAAAAGATTTATTTTTTTATTAATAATTGCTTTCTTGCATTTTCAAGACTGTTTTTAAAAGTGCAGTTTTATTTAAAAAAAAAAAAATATTTAAGATTTTTCTTGTTGTCTTTAAAAATATATTTTTCTAAGTTCATATGTATTAT
>JAGDQP010059532.1:0-12359 GCA_022664845.1 Lepisma saccharinum | reverse complement strand
TGGCTCCAAAGCTGTTCTACGAACAGTGGTACCCTCCAACTGCTGTAGGTAAGTTTACAAATGTTTATTATTTAGTTAGTATTTACTTTTACTTAGTTTTCATGTAGCCAATTGTGCATACTGTACTTGACTTGAACGCAGAAGTATCAGTGAGCCATAAACCTACCTATTTCGCGCGGAGACAACAAACTAGCTATGCTCCTCTGTGACGTCATGGGACCTGCCATCACGGGGTGGAGGAAGGGGGCTGAAAAAAGTACTGTCAACGAACAGACCTTCCAAAGCGCTGGAAAGACCTTGGTATAGATTCCAAAATAATCTGACTCAGAAAGTTTATGACCGTCAACAACGATCAGGACATTGGGAGGAGCTTCCAGCCAAAGTTTATAGAATCATAGCTTTGTTGGTAAATCGCGGTCGGTTCTTGATGAAATTTACCACTGAAAAAAGAAAATGCAGTGTTTTCTTACCACTTTGAACTCGCGTCGCCAATAGACAACAATAGTCTGTAGCGACGATGCAACACGGTAATAAACAGTTTCTTAAAATTGAATATATATATATATATATATATAATCTGTGCACCGAGAAACAATTTTCTTAGAAATGAGATTTTAGCACTCCCATATAATTTAAAATGAGAGCATACCAGTTTGGAAATAAGCTCACCGGCATGTTCTCATTTCGAAACAAGAAGAAAAAGTAAAGAGTAAGATAATTGTTAATAAAATGGTTAATTAGTCGCTAATATTACAACCTACCGAATTTGATATTTCTCTACCTAGTCTAACAATAAGTTAGACATTCTTCAGTTTTCCTGTTTTGATGGTGTTCAAGATAAATTAGATTCAACTATCTACAAACATAGGGTCTTGCGCGGACGAAACGTTGGCGGATGAAAGACATTATGACGGGGTATGAAAGACATTATGCCTATGAGTTAACAATATGACGGGGTATCTTTCCCAGAAGTTTCCTAGACTAAAGTGAGGTAAAAATAAAGGAAGCCACATTTGTTGGTCCTCAAATACGAACGCTTATGAAAGATGAGCATTTTAATCCACTTTTGGATGGAGCAGAAAGATAAGCTTGGTCTAGTTTCGGACAGTGTCGCAAAACTTCCTTGGAAACAACAGAGCTCCAAATGCAAATGAATTTATGGAAAACATGTTGAAGGTGTATCAACAAATGAGATGTAACATGATTCTAGAAATTAATTTCCTGCATTCCCACTTTGACTTTTCCCCTGCCAAACCTTGGTCCAATAATTGATGAACGTGGAGAATGATTCCATCAACCGATTTCAGCTCTTGTGAAATGCTACCAGGGCAAGTGGAATCCATCTATGCTGGTCATTGATGAGAGACTGTACATCGGCAGAGTATAAGAAACAACCCAGGAGGAAACGACACTGGGTTTGTCTGCATGCTCATTAAACTATTTGAATATACTAGGATATATCTGTAATAATGTAATAGAATATTATTGTTGCATTAGCACCAGGGGATCAAAATTTGAACAAAGGGGATTTTATACAAATTTTCCAGGAAATCCTTTATTTTTCCCCATGTAATATGTCGCAGCCCATGCGAGTAGTGTCGCTGGAACACTTTTTCTGCTACAAATACAATAATGTATTGTCACTTTTAGTTGATTGCGTTATGAGTTATAGGTAATTTTATAAGTGTATAATTGGAGTTCAAGTGGCCGCTAAGTGGAAGAGGTTACTCTTACGATATCTTGAAAACGTGAACCAATTCAACTTTCAAACGGTCATTTTCGAATTCAGCACGCAAAAATACATAAGAATTTGTTCCTTTCGTTCAAGATATAATTAACTCATTAAACTTTGTTGTTCTCTGTTATTATTGTGTTCTTTGTAGAAAAAGTTCTTATCTTTCCGACTGATTCGATGTAATCGAATAACTTTGTTCCCGAGTGAATCTTTTCTTTTCGTCAATGGGTCGACGAACGTCGAGAAAACGACTAATTACATGTCTTTTACGGAGCATTCTTGTCTTGTATGGAGTAGAGATGTAGGATCTACAATGGAGCGATGAAAAACGTTCTTCAAGGTGGGCCTCAAAGATACTCTAATACTCAACTGGAAACAAAAATTACGTAGTAATGACCTAGGATCTGTACGCTTTTCCTTCTGATCTGCAGCTTGCTGTGGTGCCTAACATATTGTGTTGTGATAAGTGCACGAGCTATTGGAAGTCGTCAGGATCGCTACTCGAGTGATCCGTGATGAATATTTAGGATTTTTTCCTACAACCTCCCAACCTGCACACTTCGTCTTGCAACTTCCTGTTCTGGATTATCGTAAAATAGTCTAAATAAGTAGTACAACAACCATAGGTTAGAAAAGGACATTGATGGAAATTATGAGAAGGAGAAAAAGTGGTCAGGACATTGTTTACGCAGAATATTACTATATTGAAGGATAAAATTGAATTCAGGTTGAAGACAAAAGAGGAAGAGAAGAGGAAGAAAACTGCTGCAAAGTGCAATTTATAGTTGCTGTTTAGCTTAATATACTAGTTTCCGAGTCAACTCGGATGGATCTGATATAAAAGACTAGAGATGATTTGTACGACTGTGTATGTTTCTCTCTACGTGTGTAACACATATCCATAGCTCATAGATAAATCACTTTTACATCTTTCTTCTTTTTTTTTTAATGTAGATGTATCTTCCTGTAAAATGATTCCGAACGATTCAGCTTGTAGTATGTAGTTTGTAAACGATACTTCATTTATTGGGGTGATTACTATACATTAGCCCAGCGTCTTTCATTACATTACCTTGAGTAATTATAAAAACAGCAAGCAAAATAAAATATCTTCTTTGAAATGTATTAGTTATGACCTATAAAACATTAGTTAAATTAATTTTTCATCTTCCCTCCCGTACTCGCTTGCACAATACCCGCGAACCCCACATTGAGAAACCATCCATTAGCTCATTCATCAGTTACTCTTAAAATTTCACCTTTGTTTCGCAGAAACACATTACCACATTGCAATTGTTTAAATATTATTTCAAATATCCAGTTATATTTAAAAAAAAAAGATCTGTCTTTAGTGGTCACAACTCATAAGTGTTAAGTGTTAAGATAGCTAGTGATAAGTGTTAACTCATAGTGGTCACAACTTAACATATTTAGTGTTAAGCTAGCTAGTGTTAAGCCTTATTAGTCTTATTTAAAAAACAACTTAAAGTTGGGACAAAATTATTTAAAAAGAAAGAACGGAAGGTGGTAGTATTGATATTTTGGTTTTGAGGTTTCAAAACATTGTTTCTTTTTCTTGTTATTGTTGTTGTTGTTGAATCCAAAGAACTAATACATCAAGCCAAGAGACCACAGTAGTATCAAGCGTTGAGACGATAAACTTTGGATTCGATATAAGAGTACAATGAAGTTAGCATTTGATGTTACTTGGAATATCCTGTTAAGATTAATGAATCTGGATGTTTCGTAACAGAAGTTATACTACAAACATCAATGAAATTTTCTCTTAAAGAGTAAAAAAAAAATTATAACCTGACTCATGAATATGGGAAATACTAGCTAACAAACTAAATCAGGATACATGTCTAAAAAGTGGTGGAGTTTACAGATGTGAGGGAATTTTTAATGACGGTTACTGGAAAATCATGTTACAAAATAGCTTTGCACTTAGTGGCAAAGCATTGCTTAAAAATTATCCTGCCGTGGCGTGCACGCATATTAGATTGGTCACGCAAGCATTAAAGAGTGCAGAATAACACATGACAAAGAAATGGATAGAAATCAAATCTCAGAATCTACTTGCACGCCAAAGTAATGTTGCTACAATAAAGGAAAAAAGAAGAAGGTTGCAACTAAATTAGAATGTAATCACTATAACGTTATTTTATGAGGTGGGAAATTAGCCTGTGTAGATAATCTCTAAAGATACACACATAAATTTCTTGTTTACTTACAGAAATATAATTTATATGAAATACGTTTCGGAAGGGAAGGGATTAAGAGTAATAGGATGCAACAAACATTCGACGATATAAAGAGTTTGAGTTTGAATTCATGCTGAAAAAATACATGGAGTAGTTGTATTATGAATAAGTTTTAAATTCAGCATTATTTATTACTAAGTATTAAGATTACTTCCAAAGCAATGCACAAACTCCAACGATATGTAAAGGGTAACTGACAAATATTTTCAATATTATTAATCTACAATCGGATGTACCTTACATATTCCCCAAGATAAAACATCGTTCGGCTGCTGTTTAGATACTCCCCTTGGATAATTAAAAAGGCTAGATTTTATTAAGTTAGCAAAACACTAATTGTATACCTTAAATCGTTTTTAATTTTTAAATAATTGAACTGGTTGGGAATCAGATCAGAAATAATGTGTTCGAGAAGAATGGTTTGACTAAATTTTACATAGGGCCTACTTCGCGAATTATTCAAAATAGTGAGGTTTAGGTTAAGTTAGGTTTTGTTTGGTTAGCTGAATTTAAATTGATTTCATAAGACAGTCAATAATGAAATTTAATGGCTCGGATTATTCGGAATTGGTTCGAAATCATTGTATATTATATAAAATAAAATATAAGTATAAAATATTAATATTACTATATATAACTATATAAAACAATAATCATTTTTATACATAAAAATTTATGTATTGCATGTATTTAAATCTATGTAACTTAAATTTATTACCGAAATAATAATGATGAAATGATACAATATTTTAAATACACGAATGACTTACCTACAATCTGTGACGTAAAAGCTGAGCGCTAAGGCCTTACTATCTCGTAGGTCACAGTTCTATCCCCATTTCGTTCCCTTCTTTTCTAGATTACCGGAACAACTTATTAATATATCTAACATGTAAGAACCTTCTGTGCATAGTTGCATAACTTGAGTTTTCAGAAACCAGAAAACGGTTGGCCAATATATAAAAAGCGAAATGCAATAAACTGATAAATTTACTTTTTCTATTCAAATCCGGTATTTTATGTTTCCTTTCAAAACCCCGATTTTTATGTTTGATTTTTTTAAAAATACTAATTTTTATTAAAGAAGAAAAATTGAAAACAATGTTTTTAAAACACTATGTTGATTTAAAAAACGAAAGCAGTGTTTGTACAAATAGTAGTGTTCGATTTATTTTAACAAATCGCAAATTGTATTTTGAAATAAACAACAAAAATTTAATTTCAGTTTTCTTTAAAAGATTTAAATTAATTAATGGTTTTGTGTCTAAAATTTTTTTAATTGATTTTAATTTTGTAGTCAAGAAGTGCAAGTCACATCCACAAAAAGCGTGAAAAGTTTATTAAACAGTAGCAAAAAATACAGATTAGAAATTGTTTTTAAAAATATTTGAGAAATATATTAAAATTATTTTAAAAATATATTTCTTTTAGAACTTTAACTCAATAACCTTTTAAAACATTAAAAATAATATGGAAATAGTTGGATGCTTTCTAAAATTATTTTATACATTTTTATAAATGGTTTTGTTATATCTAAAATTTGTGTATTAATTTTATAAAATAATTTTAAAAACTATCCAATTATTTGCATAGTATTTTAAAAGTTTTACAATATTTAAGAGCAACAATATCTGGCATGTCAAACTTAAGGGCATCTGCACTGTCCATGTCTCATATTTAGCTTCTCTACGAAGAATTTCGTATCAGAAGGGGCCCACAGTTTCTTTTGGGGATCCAGGATTGGTACATATGCATACGAAATGCACATAATTATGCCTAAATTTACACTAATTTTACACAGAAATCGCAATTTTGATGGGACTACGCCGCTTTTTGTTGGTATACAGAATCTCCAAGCATGCTCAGTACATTTCTCACATTTATTATTTGGACATTTGTTTGTAGTGGCCTTAACTCACTCAACGTGTTTATATAAATGATTCATAACATGCATTTGCATATGTAACATGAAAAATGCATAACTATCAGAGCCCTAGTTATCATAATTACCTCAGTACATTTTAAGATAATTTTTAATTAATTACTGAAATATTTTTAACGTAGAATTTCATAAAATAATATAATTATTTAAAAATATGGTTTAATGAAATTTTGAAACTATCTCCTTAAACAATATCAAGCTTTTATTTCAAAATTGTCCTAAATAATTTCAAAAATATTTTCCAATATTCTTTTCCTGTTCGAGTTCTGTCTTTCTAAAGGTGTTTTCAACATTTCTCGTGTGCTTAAGCAAGAAAATATTTGAAACTGTTTTTAAAGAAACACGTTTAAAATATATTAAAATTATTTTAGAAATATGTTCACTTTGCTTTAAAATTCTAACTCAATCACTTTGCTTTAAAATAATCCCTAAGCTATTTTTATTTAAAAAATAACACCAAAATCTTTTTTCTTTAATATCTGTTATCAAAATTGTTTTAGAAATTGTTTCAATATCTTCAATAATTACATTAAATATTAAAATCTTATCATAAGATGATGAATACACTGCCCGGGGGAAGGTCTGTGTCTCAAAGGTTCCCGGGCCAGGTGAACCTATAGAGGTTTCCCATTGCCTTGGATCGGATAAAGTTGACAACTTAGAGGTGGGATTTACAGTTCGAAGTGGACTCTGAACCACTTTTGTCCCCACCGGGTAAATCGAATCCGGAACACCTGTATTAGAACGCCGCGAGGATTACCACTCAGTCACTGGGTAGTGTATCTGGATTATCTTTAATACACTTCTCGTACACAGTCTATCCACAACATATCTAAATAAACTACGATTTACTCATATTTGCACCTAACTTCAATATATAACGAGAAAAGTGAATGTTTCCATTACCTACCATCAGGTAGAGGTAATGTCCTAAGGACATGACCTACAGTTTTGAGTCGATTCTGCACACCAAGATTTAATGTATCACTTCAGCAAATAGAACCCGGCACCGTTTCATTACCAGGTGACGTACGAAACCACACAACTGAAAGGCAAGAAAAAACAAAGTCGGCATCCCAAAGAGCACTACACGGGGAAGTGCTTTTTCATTACCTCACCAGGATAGATTTTATTCTTTCAACTGTATGGAATATATTATTGTAAGAAGCCAAAATCTGAAATCTACTTGAAGACAAATTGGAAATTTTCAAGCTATGGAACTGGAAGATAAGATAGAAAATGCGAACTGGATAGGAAAATTTCATGCAGAATAGAAGCAAAGAAAGAGATAAACTGAGGATAATAAAGAAATGCAAAAGAAGATGGTTAGAATATTCTTGACATAAATACATTTGAAGTACACGTTAATTACTCTCCATTTGTTTCCATTATCGTGACAGCTGGAAAAAAAGTAAAACGTTTAAGGGGCAGATAGTGGATCGAACCCACGACATGAGAATTGAGGTATAATGACCACACGCTCTAAGCACCTTGACTATGGCGATACTCTAAAGGGACTTCAATTCAGGTGAGTTCTTCCACCGCTGCGTTTATAGAATGTTTCTCCGGCTTTTTTTTCCTCATAAAAAGATTAGGTATTGCATCGAATAATTTTACAGAGATGCTACACTACACTGAAAAATAAATAATTAGGTTACCGTTACCCAACACGGGGCAACCAGATGTTTGGTTTTCAACATGACGTAGAGAACGCCATTACTTCAAGTACATCCATATAAAGATTCAAACTTTACAATACTAAAAAATAAAACATTCCAACGGACGATTTAAATAACAGGAACGATAAGCAAAAAGTATCTGCCAATTAAACTGTCAGTGGAATTTAAAATTCGAGTATTTTAAAAAACTTTAGTTTGAATCTCTAAATGGATGTACTAAAATTAATTTCACCCCGTAAATGTTAATATTACAATAGCGATTTTCCATGTAATGTTGAAAACCTTGGTTGTACCGCATTGAATAATGATAACCAAATTATTTCTTTCTATGTCCATGCTAAATAAATTCTTCTGGAAAACGGTAATTTGAAAATAGCTTCTACCCTTGTAAATAGCAAATGTTCAGTGGTAAATATGTCGGTTTCTGAACCAAGCTAATATGGTGGTCGTGAAGTCCTAGGTATTAGGCAAGCGTTTACTAGATTCCGGGCTCGAATTCCGACTGGAACATGGATGTTTGTGTTGGTTTGGTGTTCTGAGAACTAAAATGAAAAACCAATGGTTTATGTGTTCATGGTTAATAAATGTTATTTAAAAATAACAATAGAGCAATTTTCTACCAGAAAAGAGAACCGGGTTCATTTCCTGGTGAGTATTATTCTAAATCGACGGAACAGGATTCTGCTTATTAAAGCAGGGAACAAGGAAATTGATTTCAGTATCTGAACACTACACTAATATTCAAACTTCATGCAAAGGAACTCGAAACATTATGATTGGTAAGGACTTCTTTCCGTTTGCATTAATTGGTTATTCAAATTTGAGTTAGGATTACTCTAATATTTACGAAATAGTTGAAACCATCTTATGTTATTCAAAATTCCAGAATTTTCAGCCAGATATTTATCAATATTCGAATATTTTGTTTATTCAACAATCATCGTAACGCTAGTTCAAATATAAATTCAAACAAATATGACAAAAATTTCTCAAGAATTAAGTTTGTCAACCGGAAACCTTTTCATGCCAACGTTTATAAGTATAAATGTCAGTCAATTTTTTTAATGACATGAACGTCTTATTTATCTGTTGGTTTTCTTTAATAGACGTTCTTCACGATTTGGCATAACATCAAAGAAAATACAATCAATAAAATTGAAGTTTTTCTGCACCTAAAATGATTCTAGTGCATTTTAGGAACCCAGAAGCAAAGGGACGTAAGCGTCATTGGCAAATTTAAAAGAAATTTGATTTTATCTTTTACAAATATCACAAAATATATCTTCCATTGTATATAAAAAGAAATAAGCTCGAACCTTTTTGAAATAAATTTGCAGTGTCACATTCCTTTCAGGCATTTTCCCAGACCCCTCCGCCAAATTCTCGAGCACACACCTCGCATTAATCTTTTTACGGTCAAAAATCAATAAAAAAAAATTTGGATAATTCTACTTACATGCATCCAATTTTGGCTATATATATCCCTCCCAAACTGAAAATTATGGCAGAATCCCCTAACCTCTTTCCTTCTCAGTCCCTTAATTATTATAGATAACGATTTCCTAGGGTAATTCTTCAGTCACGCCAGGCAAATGCTGGGATAGTACCTACTAACTATTCCCTGGCCAACTACCTTCCAACATCCTCTCCCTAACTCTGTCTCGCCCTGAATCTTAGATGCCTGAAGACCATAAATAAATTCAGTTCAACTCAATTATAGACAACGAAGAAGAAGAGAATAGGAAAATGGATGTCAAAAAAAAGAAATAGCCTTGCTTCGAATTTGAAAGACTGGTGTATCAGAGCTACTGCATCCATTCTTAAGATACCTTAAAGAAGGAAATTGTAAACACAATTTCTATATTAATGTGTGTAAGCAGTGTGTAAAATGTTGATCATATTTGTCTATTCATGACATCACATATCCACGCAAGATTAAGAAACTTGTAATATTGATTAAAGAATAACAATTTTTTAGTTAATTCTCTTTCATTGTTTCTCTTGACTCCACCCTTCAAAGGAAATCAAGGAAGAAGCCACCCGTAGTTGAAAATCATTACCCCATTTGTCACCTTAAAAATTAATAAGTAAAATGAAATTAATAGAACCAATTCATTATCCTTTTTACACTTCACTTATTGCATGATTTAATCCATTTCTCTAGATTATGAAACTGAGCGACCGGAGCTCAGTTGGTGGACTGTTGGCTTCGCATTCGGGAGGTCCTGTGTTCGATACCAGGAGTCGACCATCCTGGCTATTGTTTAGGAATTTTCCTCAGTCACACTAGGTAAATGCAGGGATGTTGCCTTCAACTTAGCCCCTGGCCGAATTCTTCCCGCATCCTTTTCCCTACCCTATCCCAGCCTGGGCCATAAATAAATGGAATGGAATCTAGATTTTAAAAATTGTCATCTTGTTTGAAACTTTGAAATGTCCTGTCTATTTTTCAAAATTCTCTCGCTTACAATTCGACTCTGCATTCTTTATATCGGCATTACCATCAGCAACCAAAAGCCACAAGTTGCATCATGAAATACATGACAATAATTCTCTAAGTTATCTGACCTGTCCCTTAGATTTGGGAAAATCTCTTTTTTTTTTTTCGTAGAAAAACAGGGATAATTCTCGTGACCTTTGTTATTTAAATTGAAAGGTAACAGCGGTATGAAGCGAGTAGATTTGAATGAAAAGTATTAATCAACATTCAGATTGTGCTTTTATTTTCTTACCTGGTTAAAAAACTTATTTTTTCTTTTCTGTTTGTAGATCAGGGCCGGGAAGAGTGGATCCAATCCCTGGCGAAGGCTGATGCTGCTGCTGGTAGTCGAGGCTCCATCCCGCGCGCGCGAACGACTCTTGGCTCCTCTTCAACACTGATCATCAAACTGATCGATACCGCAGCTGCCCTGACAAGAAGAACCCACTGCAACAACACAGTACGCAACGCTTCTGCGCATTCCCGCCAAATTGTTAATAGAATAGTCGGGGGCGGAAAAGGGTGTCTTCCTCTCCTCGGTCTAGAATCCAGATCTTTGATTGCTTACGTTCCCTGTGTATATCACGAATTATCATTTGTTTTGCACATCGGGAAAAGTATCTGTGCATTTGCTTTAAAATTAGGATTAGACGGGTAACTAACTCACTAAAAGCTGCCAAGTTGAAAATAGGTGATATTTTGATTTCAAGTGTCATCATCTTTAGTGATCTCTCGAGGACACTGACGGCAGGTACCTCAACGCTAAATTAACTCCACTCATTGAAGTACCACTCTTTCTTTCTTCCGTAATATTGCCCACTAATAACCTTTGTGTTCTTCTCTGAGTATACAAAGTCCTTTTTCTTTTTAATTTTAGGGTTTTGCTTCTCTCACTAACTTAAATATTGATACTTTCTCATTTTGACAATTTTACTTAGCTGGTTTTCCCTTCTGTTCAGAATCCACATTTCGAATGCTTCATTCAGTTTTACTTGCCTATTATATACTAATCATCGATATGTATTTCTGACAGATGATACGGGTATACGGGAGACAAATGCACATTGCGAGGTACTATTAAAGACTTTATGCAACATTTAAAATTTAGCAAAGGACAAAATATATGTGAAGAAACTTTTCATGTACAGCTATAGACATAAAGATTGTCGCATGTCTTTAGAGATTATTTCCCAAATTCCCTCGCACCAGCTATTTCCCTCACAGAGGGAAATTTCCCGCAGTTGAGGGATGTTCACTGACGTTGAAAAATATGAACATAATCCGACATTAAAGCCCATTACAGAACAATTGTGATATATATTGCAATTATTTTCACAAATAAATAAGGGATTACAAATCAAAGAGAAGGTTTTAAAATGATGATAATAAATTAAACACTGAATGTGATATCAATCCACAGTCTTACATTGAAATTTAATAAAATAAAGGGTGTCTAGTATTTAAGATGCTGGACGGGTGGTTACCATGGTCGACTCCTAATGAATTTTCATTTTGTCACGAGTTCAAACCCTGGTCGTCGATAAATAAAAATTTAAAGTGTAGATTAATGCGGATAATCTTCACTTGTATATATTTTTTTCGTTTGATATCTAATTCAAATATAATACTTTTATATGTTACTGTTCATTTAAGCCATTTTAAGAACCT
The DNA here is from genome assembly GCA_022664845.1 of Lepisma saccharinum. Taxonomy (NCBI): domain Eukaryota; kingdom Metazoa; phylum Arthropoda; class Insecta; order Zygentoma; family Lepismatidae; genus Lepisma; species Lepisma saccharinum. The sequence goes on along the minus strand of JAGDQP010059532.1, from coordinate 592 downwards.
TTGGTTCTTCCTTCAATAATTATGGTCTCCTTCCATAAACCTTCCAACCAGGATAGAATATAATCTTCGGTTTTCCCCCATTCGAGCTACATGGCCTGCCCACCGTAGTCGTCGTGATTTCATTATTTTTACAACATCTGGTGAATCTTCAGTCCGTGGAGTTCTTCATTACGCAGCCTCCTAAATTCTCCAGTCATCTCGTGGTTAACCATCGCTTGTTTTAAATACTGCTGGTAGCAGTAATACAGAGTAATCCATATAAACATTAAAATTTCAATTACTTTATAACTTCCTTGCGGAAGTAACAATGAGTTTGAGATTGCATTGTATTGTCGAATTGACTCCAGTAGAATCCGTTTAGGGGCCCTCGCTGAAATTAAAATACAATTATAGTCCATTGTTGACTATTGTTAAAAAGTTGAACAGTAAAAGCCTATATAGGCTTTATTTTCTGCCGTCTAGGCTTCACTTACTACGGCTACCGCTGCTCTTAGGTCTCTTAATAGCAAAGCTACAGCAAAAGCATGGTGTCAGTCCGTCCATCCGTGTCCATAAATTAAATCTCAGGAACTACATGGTGTAGAGAGATGCT
>JAGDQP010059531.1:0-12359 GCA_022664845.1 Lepisma saccharinum | reverse complement strand
TAATAATAATAATAATAATAATAATAATAATAATAATAATAATAATAGTTGTTGTTAACCTTTAAAATAAAGACCACTCAAACAGTGGTTATAATATTTGCATATTGTGGAAAATATATTAGTTAGCATAAAGTTAAATCGTAAACATTACCGGATAAGCTATGCACCATCAAAAAGCCTAGCAGCAAATATCAGGCAGGCAAGCTCTCTAAAACATATAAACCACAGAGTATCAACTATTCAAGGAGATAAATTAGACTCTGTAGTATAGTTGAAAGAAATATAATCGCATTACCTCACTACCTTCCCGTGGGAAACAAGTAAGCAATCGAGCAACATAAGATGTATACAATATATTCAAAGAAGGACGCACTATTTTGAAAAGATAAATATATACCACATGTAAAACATATTTTCATAACTGAGAGACTAAAATTGTTATTTATCCTAGAAGCCTCTGGACATAAATAAAACTAAGGAGACATTTCGAAATGAATCGTGAATAATAACGAGGGGAAGATTTAACGTAGTTAAAGAGCTATAGCGAATGCAATCATGGAATGAAACTCAAACTGTGAAAATATAATACTGATTATATAACCAAAAATCATTTACTGAATATTGGATTGGTTATCCTTTAAACACGTTGATTTGATGGGTGCAGAAAAAGCCACAGAATAACGGAAACACTGGTCACATTTTAGGTTCAATAGTACCGCACTATATTTTCAAACGATGTTCTGAAATATTGGATTGGTTCGAATGCTATGTTCGCCCCAGGTACATCATGTCCAAAGGACAAGAAAGGAAAAATACGTACCTCATTAGTCAAAATTGTCACCGTATGCAGTCACACAGGGTAGCTATCTCTCAGCCAATGATAATATTCCGTGGCGAAAGAGGTTTGTAGTCTGAGATAAGAAGAAAACATTAAACTTCATGTTGCACCGAACGATCATCAGGGAAGACCTTTCTTGCCGAAAGGAGATCGAAATATCGGAATATTTGGTAGTCAGTGGGAGATAGATAGGGGCAATATGGAAATTTAGGAAAGGTTCATACTACGACGCATGGAGAGTTGCAAAGTTCTTCGCACGACGTAAGGACGTGCATTGTTATGAAACCTGATGACACCACGTCAGTTGACCATTCCTGGATGCTTGCACGCAAGTTTACAGTGCATTTGGTAGAGTTCAGCACTGTAACGATCTGCAGTGATGGATTCACCTCGTCAGAGAAAATATGATAACTCCCACGATACACCACTACACCAGTCCAAAATCTTCTGGGGTTGAAAGGAGGTTTACGACAGTATCCCGGACGTTGATCGCGATCCAAGCACTGTCATGACCGTAACGATTGTTACATTAGAGCCATTTTTCATCTTAACTGACATTCCGATACAGGAAACCTTCCTGCTTTTTCTCTTTCACTCGGAGAGCTGCACCAGACAACGATGCTTGTAATTGGTGTCAATTCATGTATCAAAGATTATGTAAACTTTTCCACCTTACATATCGCAAGGAGCGGCCGACTAACAGTAGTACGGTATATGCCTAACTTGTCTGCAATTGAACGAACACTATTTTGAAGGCTGCTTTCAAGGTGTTCCTGAACGGCTTATCACAATATGATGTAGGTTGGTGCCTACGTGGCTCATTTTACCATTACTGTTACCGGAAGGGAATTTAACAAACGGCGAATGGTGCATCCTTACTCAAATGCCCTCTTAACATTTGTGCTGCTTGCTGTGGAAAGTGCACCAATTTAAATTCATAAAGAAAATTGTGTGTTATCATTTTTGCACTTTCTTGCAACCCTGCTCAACAACATACTGCATATTGACTCTCTGATTATAACAATATGTTTGCTGTAAATATACAGACTTTGTAACGTTAGACTTGTGTCTTCAGTCTATTCCTCTTTTGTGTTTCTGAGGCACGTTTCTACCCGTAGCAACTGAAATTAGGCAATATATGTCAAATTCCCATAAGTGATGGCTTTAGCAATGATTTTAAAATTATCAGAGGCTAACCACAATGTTTTCGCCAGTGGTCGAAATTATCATGCATGCACCTATATATATTTACACGTTCGTTCATTAATTTGCCCGTTTCAACATGGCCACCTGACCAAGAAATCGGCTGTAGCTAACTGTGATGAACTCACGAATTCCGGACCTACTCTAATCGATAAGAAAGATAAAGCAGTCAATTACCTACACTTTTCAAAAATCTTTTATATCATTAATCAAGACATCCTTCTTAGCAAGTTCGAGTATTTTAGCTTCCTAAAAGTTCTTCTTAGTTTGTAATGTCTTTTTGTGCCCCATTAAGCGTCATGTGGTAAACAATAATAATTTTCCCAAGGCATGTATTGCAAATTCTGGGATTCTACAGTGATAGAGCTATGGACCTCGTTTGCTTACTGACGATACCGCGGCAATACATTCTACATTTTCGGATGATTTCCAACTGGTGTAATTTCCATTGTGTCTTCAACTGATTCAAAGAAAACTAGTTCAACAAATTGTTATTAAGCTTTAAAAATGTAGTGTAATGTTTTAAATTATAGAAAGATATAACCAAAATCTGTATCTAAGAACTCACAGCTGGCTAGTCCGTAGCACTTCTTGAAAATCTATAAGAATAAGTGTTTCAAACTATTTTCCGTTAATAGGAGTAACAAAGAAGGTATTTTCGTACTTGTTTTCAGAACTAAAACTGGATCACTTTCGCTGACCCGGCTTAGTTAGAGCATAGGTGACCTGGTCCAAAACATGCCCCGAATAACCTAATTGACCTGGTGACCCGTTTGAGCTCAGGTTGTATTACATGAACAGGGCTGGATAAAAAAAATACATTGTGATTATTACAAAATCATGTTGCAATCATAAAAATATCAAAAGTTTGCTTGTACAATACAAATTCATCCTTGCAATGTAACCATTTTACCTTTTTTTATTTCGAAATAGGAAAATCACTTATTTAAAATTACTCGGCAAAATTATTTACACTACGAAGATCAATTTGAATTCTATAAGCATATCTTTCTTGATAATTTTAAACGTCTAACCTAATTTTTGAATGTTCAACATCTAGTGAAACTGACTTGGTTTAAGATCTCAATGCAATTTCCGAAAATACTCAGTTGATACTCACATTAACGAATATCCGTTTGCAACACCGGTCTTAGAAATCTGGAACAGGTACTGGGGACTAGCGAACCATGATCTTGTATTCGAAGCTGATAAATTGGATGTTAACTTTACAGATTTGATTTTGAAGATACGTCTTTTGGTTATGCCAGAAGTGATATTTCTAATTCAGCACTAGTGTCTGTAGATTCTCTAAGCGATTTCCACGTGATTTTAACATCAAGTCTGTAATTCGATACGCACATCAATCTGTTTATTAGTGAATTTTTAGAGAACGTCAGATGAGGGATGAGACTAGGAAATATTTCATCGCATATTGATTCCCTAATAGCTTTATACGTTGCTTATGATTGGTCAAACCTGCAACAGTATGACATCAAGAGTCAAAGAATGTATCTCACCAAATTGAAATTCAACACTTTAATCTTATTTCACATTTTACGTATAGGGAATAATCATTCGCGTGGCTCACCACGAGCTACGCATCCAAAATACAAACAAACATTGTATTATGATGCTACGAATGTCACAGTGTAAACAAATGTGGATAAAACAAGTGGCAAACGTAAGGAAATAGTGAAAGTGTACAGCAGATGACAAAACAGTTTGACAAGAAGCCGAAGATGGAGCTGACGTCGTAGTAGGAGGAAGTTGAGAGATCACATCCCCAGAAGACACCTATAAAAGATCGACCAGCGGCTTATAGAGTATCACTCACTCGTTTGGGTAGTCGTCTCCTAACCTTCCTCTTCTCAATGCATACTCAATAAGCAACGGACTGGAATGCTTGTACCTAAGTCGCAACACATTCAATAGGAGACGGACTGGTGTGTTGTCCTTTCAAACCTCGATGCACTCAGTAAGTGACGGACTGGAATATCACTCCTCAAACCTCTCCCTGGACACTCAGTAAGCGACGGAACGGTGTGCATTCGTCCGAACCCAAACATACTCAGTAGGCGACGGGCTGGTGTGTTCTCTCTCATACCTATAACCTGCACACTCAGTAGGCGACGGACTGCTGTGCATTCTGAATCGAATCTACAACTACCGACACCTAAGGCAAGAACTTAACTTAGAAGAAATATTTCAGTTGTGTTATAACTCAGATCTTATATATTTGTAAATCACTTTGAATACGGACGTTCTTTCTATTAAGTTATCGAACAATTTATTATAAAACTGGTTAACGGCGTAGAATCATCAATTCCGTAGCATTAGTTATACCAAAAGAACTCTACTAGGCCTGAAAAAATGGAACATTGCAATATTCATGTCTAAACTAACGATAGTTTTTCGCACAATACTACCATCTCGTAGTTCCAAATATGTATGTGTATAACATATGAATGAGAAGAATATACCGTGCGTACATTGAACACTGCAATCAAATTACTAACCTTCCATCGTCAATAAATAATAAACAAACTACATAGTTCTACTAATATGCCTTAGTGTACCACACATTAAGCCAATATATTGAATACTCACTTAGTTCACGAGCATAACAGGATAAGCCAACCAAATTACACTCCTTAAATTTTCATGTAAGTAAGTAAGAGTGAAAAAGGTGTTAAATTGTAGAAGCACGAAAAATAGACAATTATAAACATTAGTAAATTATCCAATATGTATGAACGTATAAAGTAGATAATGAACATACACACACAGCATTGCATTTATGATAAAAATGTTAACATTGTATGTAAAATATGAGAATATACTTAATTATATCAATAGGAAGTAAACAGTATGTCACGGAAAAAATAATAAGGAAACAACAGAAATATGCATGACACAATAAACTTAAATAAGGAAAAGACGAAACTATTTTATAATCACGTTATGCACGAGTAGTGTTTGATAAAACCATGAGCCTATCTTGAGATGGATTATATAATTTAAAAAATCGTCACCAACTTGAGCTCAATAACTCTGAGGGAGGTCCACATAGTTTGTGGCCGATTACAAACGCCGCGTAGTGGTGGCGCCACAAAACGTCAGTTGAGATAGAATCGTTCACGAGTGATGAATGTGTTGGTGAACGCGTTGTAATTCGCAACCTTTGTCTTCAGGGCATTTCAACGGAGGAAATTCACGGGGATATGCGGACTACGTTGAGGCACCATGGTCAGAAGGTGGAGAGAAGAATTGAAACATGTTAAGACATCATTGTGTGATGAGGCATGTACCGGTATCCATTTTCTGGGGTGTACAATGGATCCTGTTGTGTGGCTTCCTGAACAAAGGCCAAACAATCAACACGGAATATTCCTCCAATCTCCTGCAGTAATTATGAACCCCTATTACCGAAACGAGATGTGGCAAACTGGCGTCACCTTCCACAAACAAAGTGCGCCCTGTCAAACGGAACTTTCCACCCTTCAACAAATAGAGAACTGTGGCATCGTATTGTTACCGCATCCACCGTTTTCACCGGATTTGGTGCCCTCTAACTACCACTTGTTCCCAGAATTATAAACATTTCAAGGGGAAACATTTTCGTAATAATGATACTGTCATATTGGCTGTACGTGACTGGTGTTATAACCAAGATAAATATTTTTTGTCAGGAGCTGTCAATAATAGAAAACCGCTGCGAGAAGTACATATATATATATATATATATATATATATATATATATATATATATACATCTATATTCGAAAATGGTACGCTCCTGGGACATTCCCTTCCTAGGTAGGCTCAATACTCAACAAATGTTACATTATTCACCACATTTGTAAAATGATGAGAAAGTAATATTTGATATCACAAAAGAGGGAATAATTTATAATGTAAAGAACGGATCATTATAAAATGAGAGATAAAATCATACATAACCATACAACTACTTTATGGAGCAGCAGAGACTACACTATTCAGGTAAGTTGATACTCATGTCCGCCTGATCCCGGGCTCAATTGCCGGCTGCAGCACCCCACTTTTCGGCGTCCACCCAGCGTCGTGAAGCAAACTGGGGAGTCACGTGAATAAAGACGTGACGGCCCCTTGGTCTAGAAAGCCCCTGATGCCCCTTTTCGTGGTCAAGGTGGCACGCAGTGCTGACCTGAATGCCGTCACTCACGTTACAGTTCCACTCACCGCCGACAGATGGCGTTGGGATAGGCTCCTTTCGGTATGTAACGCCAGGGTTTGTTAGTAGTTATTATATGTTATTTTCCCACATTAAGCTTTATTATGTGGTTTGTGAAATTATCAGTATTGTGCATTTAGTTCATTGTATTCTTATATACCCTTTCCATTTTTACCTTTATGCAACAGTAAAGTAGCCTCCCTATTTATGTTTGTTGGTTTTCTTCTCTGCTAGGCGGGAGACTAATCTAACGTAAGTGGACAAGTAGTGGAAAACAATAGCATGTTCCAATTTTCCTTGTTTCGGAAATGAAACGTATAACATGATTTTTAAATGCCAACTTTCAAATTTATTGCACGGTTTAACGTTCTAACAGTACATTTAAATCGTCACAGAACCTGAAAATTTCGTGCTAAATTTAACATAACTGGATATTTGTTTCTATTATACGCCTGCATACAACTTTTTAAAAAAAATAAGTAATTGAAAATTATTTGGAGAATACCTGAAATATCTATTTAAAGAGTTTAGGAGAAAAATGTATCAAGGGTATTGTACTTTAATGCTTTCTTTTAATTTTAAAAATTATACTGTTTATTTGTGCACTTACAACTGTCTCAATCATATATAAGGGGGCGACCATATATGTACAAGTCTGTCATACTTTAATTTTGTTTGTGCTTTATGGTTGTTCTGGTTATAATAATGATCAGTAATAATAATAATAATTCCAATGTAATACTATGATTTTAAAGTATGAAACAGGGATTAGATTAAAAGATTGAAACTGACCAATGCATTTATATTACATACGAAAACTACACAATATATTTTGACTGATATTGATCGTATGGAACTCATATAACAATTTAAATTCGTCGACTTCTCTTAATTTTAGGCCCGTGTTTAACTAAAAACTGTTTTAACTGACTTCACAATAATTTTTACTTAACGTACTCACTCACGTAGGTGTTATGCGCATTGTATTTATCTTGGGTTTCTGTACATTTCAATCAAATTTGTATTCATACTCTTTAGGACCTTTCTACTCAAGTACGAATATAATTCTGAACATGTATGGGAAATAGTCCAAGTCAGGATCTTTGCAATAAAGGATCCAACGTTTCTTACAAGTGAACAATATTAATGGAGAAACCTTAGTGATATTATCTGGTAGCTTCATTCGAACGTATGAGTTTTTGTGTAAACTAGCACTCTAGTAATGGAGCTATTGGCGATCAAATGACATGCGTATGAGACTGAGAAATGAAGTGTTCTGATTCGATTTTACGTGGCTGGTTTTACTTGTAGATATAATATCAAAAATTAAATGATCTTTGTGCAACAAGCTGTTAAATAAAATCAATGTTGGCTTCTGTAACTGGGTCACTCAATCGTGACCAGAAGCGCATTTTACGTACAAAAGTTGAGTGGAATATTTCAAAAAAATTTCCACGACGGAAGGATTTCTTGTATAAATATTACATTGAAAACCTAGAGCATATAATCATTTTTTCTCCTTTTATTCTACTAATGCGTCCGCGGACTTCAAGTAAAATAAAACCTGAACAGTCTCATTTGTTTAGAACATGTCTCGGTCTTTAAAATAGTGTTAACAAAATTTTCTCAACATAATTTGTCAACTAGTTGTAGAATATTGAAGAAAACAAATAATATTTTTATACCTTTGCGAAAGTAATGATTAATAGAATCTGTTAGCATAGTCGATTTACCGATTACTGCATAGTAGTAATGCATATAAAACTGCAAAGCACTTATGAATGAAACTGTACAGACAACCAATAATACCTAAAACGAGAATTAAAGTCAATCGTGTAATTTTGCACTAGAAATAGAAAGCTTCTATGACAATTCAAAATTAAGAAATAAATAATAAATATTTACCTGTGTTGTAGAATCCTGGTACGAAACAGTTGCACGTTTTCATAGCTGTTTGATATTTACATTGGCTTCTGCAAGCCTCATACGAATAGATGTTTGTAATAACTAATTTCTTCTCATCTCTGAAAATGCATTTTCTTTGTTTGTAGCTCAACTCTCTTAAGGACTGTGAGCTTGAGACATGGGTAATTTGCATGTGATAACCAATGAAGTTGAAACCAAATTGTGTAGGTTGAGCAAGTATCGGAATGCCTGTGTGCCTAGGGTACTCATAATTTGAGACAATGTAAGTCTGAAGAAGAAAAGTTAATAATTATGCTTGAAGGTGTTAAAAAACGATGCTACATTCAGAGAAAATTTAGAATCACACAGTACGAAGAAGGTTACATAAAATAATCATATTCCATGAACTGGAAATGAACTAAACGTTTATATTTAGGTTCAAGGAATTACTAACCATACCCTTAACAATCTTTTCCTTCCTAAAACTTTTCCTCCCAACTTTTATTTCTCGCTTATGCTAGAGCAAACTGTCATTAACTGTATTAAAGCAAAAACATAGTCCGTTTGAAGTCAGTATGTGTGCCTCGCATGTACCAAGGCGTCAAGAATATGATGACCACACTTAATACGATGATAGTTATTGATTCGAGGAAGAAACGACAGAAGGGCTACGTGTCCTCGAAAGTATTTTTCTTACTTAGGGCAACCTCAATACATCACTTTCCTGATAATTACTTCGTGAATATGTCAGCGGATCAACAAAGAACATCGCAAAATATTGGGTCTGGGAAAAAAAACGTCGCGTTTCCACGATACATGGCGTCAATTGCAAATACGTCAGGAAACGCAGATCGCAGCGCCTCCACTAAACTCTCATTGGAAAGGTGACACGTCGATCGTTACTGTGAGTGTATAAACAGCGAAATTGGTGCAGTGGTTGTAAAGTGGTTTGCTTGTGAAAATAGAGAACAGTAAGTCAAATTGCGTATATTTTGCAATATTATTACGACAAAGGGAAGAACACTCTGGAGGCGTGTGAAAAAGTCTGTGCTGTGTACGGAGACGGTACTTTATCAAAATCTACTGCGCGGAAATGGTTCGCTCGATTTCGTTCTGGTAATTTTGATGTGAAAGATGAGCCACACTCTGGTCGTCCAATTGCTGAAAAAGCTGATGAAATTCTTGAAAAAGGTCCAGCAAGATATGCATATCAGCAGTGTCGATATCGGTATGGAGCTAGGCACTGACCACAAAACTGTGTTGAACCATTTACATAAAGCTGGCTACAAAAAGAAGCTCGATGTATGGGTTCCGCATGAGTTGAGCAAGAAAAACATGATAGGCCGAATGAACATATACGATGCCCTGCTGAAACGGTATAAAAATGAGCCATTTCTGAAACGTGTCATAACCAGTGATGAAAAATGGATTGCGTACGACAATCGGAAACGTAAAAGATCGTGGAAAAGTGATGTGAGCATTGACAAGGTTTCGTGAAGCCCGGACTGACGCCGAACAAGGTGATGCTGTGTGTGTAGTAGGACTGGAAGGGAATCATCCACCATGAGCTACTTCCAGTTGGTCAGACGATTAGGTCACAACTCTACTGTGAACAACTAGAGAGATTACGCCTGGCAATTAAAAAAAAACGGACCGAATTGAATAATAGGAAAGGTGTCATGACAACGCCCGATCACATACTTTGTTGATGACCCGTAAAAAATTGCGCGAGCTTGGTTGGAAAGTTTGATGCATCCACCGTATATCCCAGACATAGCAACTTCGGACCATCACTTGTTTCAATTTCTGCAGAACTCTCTCAATGGAATTAAGCTGGTTTTACAACAATCCTGTGAAAAACACTTGATTCAGTTTTTCAACTAGAAAACACACATGTTCTTCACCGATGGCATCATGACTCTACCCGCAAAATGGCAAAATATCGTCGATAATACTGGAGCATACTTGGTTCTAAAAACTTCATTTGCATCCTATAAGGAAACCAGTTGAAATTTACTTTAAGAAACGCCACGAACTTTTTCCCATACCCAATATATTTAATTTATATATAAATTTCAGTCTACTAAATGTGATAGAGACAGTGCGGATTATATTTATACTTATATGGTAACACATAAGGAACGAAATGCACAATTAAATGAAAATACCCTACATAACTGTAATATAGTGTCCTGACCTATGGTATGAGGGAGAATGACAAAAGTATGCAATGTCAATCACATTGAAATCCCTCCATTTGAATTTTTAAACTAAAAGATGTGCCTTAGACACTTAAAAGAGAAATTCATCAGAAAAAAAAAACTGTGCACTGTTTGCATTGCTCCTTGCACATCGTTAATACTAATACATCTTCTCAAGAACTAGAGGAAACCTTAGTGAATGTGATACTGTTAGTAACATTTGAGGAGATTATTCCCATAAGATCACACCTCTTGCAGGGGAATATTTTAGTATGCTTCAAAAGGGTATTTCTTTGGGAGTGCAAGAATTATAATTATAGGAATGTCTAGTGTTGTAACTAAACACACCTCTAATTGGACTTTTAAATAATTAGCACACTTATTGTGTTTTCTCTCAAATAAATACACGATTTACGCATATTGAAAAATGTTCCACACTGCACATTTGAGAGCTTACACTCATTTGATCAAATTCTATAAATAACAAAAACCACATTTCTTGTAATTGTCTGAAGAATAAAGTCAGTGATTTGAATATAAGTGATCAAAAGTGCTATTAGAAATCATTTATCATATTTAACTTGAAAATTCATTGCGAAGTTTCATAGAACGCCACAAATTAGGTGTGTGGTATTACTATTAAAGTTTTATGTTAACGCTCTTATTAAAATGCCCATAAATTCAAATATGTGCACTTTGGTATCAGAATGATAGCGTATTTGAAGCTGTGAACAGGGCAATTGACTGTTGCATGCCATTTTTCTGTTTAATTCCTGATGATCCTTGGCTATTATGACTAATGAATCAATCTGAATGATTATGCATTTCAAGATTAGGAATATTTTGTTTATTCGAAGGATATGCACATTGACCTGACAGTACAGAGTGAAATGTGAAGGTTTAAGAAATGGAGACGTTGTAGGAGCTAGTTTGATAAATATAGGATATTATAATATTATGCCACCATGACTGAGTGATTTGATGCATATTTATCCAAAGATGAAAGTGACAGTTAGGTTCTGAAAGTGCACAATATAAAAACCCCATATCATGAACCGTTACGGAATTGGTTCCTTACGAATATACATTAACTTTCTTGATTTTTTAATACACTCAGGTAAACTAATGCTTGTTATTTAACACTCATCTGCACAGTGCTATGGAGGACTCTACAACGTCACGGGATTCGTCATACTAGTATGGGGTTACTTCTGTGATACTCTATTGAGACCACCCTCGACTGGCTAGCAAACACACCAGGGTCACAAAGTATTTACTGTCATGAGCTGATTTACGTCGCACTGGTGATACCAATGCCTTTTCATGTTTAGTCAAGAAGGCCACAAAAATGAGTATAAAATAATTATACAACTTGAACATCTAAAGATCAGAGAAGTTGGTAAAATAATGATGATATTGATAACTGGAAATAGCTTTCAGTATTATAATAGTACAATAATCCATGTACTAAACAATATGACTAGATATAAAACAATACATTAAAGATTGCTAGTAATATGAATAATGAATTATGTTGTAATAATTCTTACTGAGAAGTGGCTTGAAACAGAATGAATGCAAAAGGAACACACAAAACCATGTCAATGAAGATTGATATTGCTTTTTGTTTCAATAGGATGAGAATTATTAACAATGTCCTTGTATCACAATATTCACAAAAACATTGTAGTTACTTAAATGGATAATTTTTCAATGGCATTAAGAGGCAAGTTTGCATTTTACTTTAAATTCAAGGTACTTATAACACAACATTTTACCTTTGGAATTTGAATGATATTGGATAATTGCACCAAATTATGTGTATGAATAGAAGACTAGATAATCATATTGAATACACTAAACTATAAGATGAACATAATCGTACAACATATGCCTAAAGAAACCAATACTTATTAAGGAGAATGTTAATTTGACTAAAATACTACCGTACGTATAATGCAAAGATATTTATAAAGTTATGCAATCAAATGATCTATGA
>JAGDQP010059530.1:0-12360 GCA_022664845.1 Lepisma saccharinum | reverse complement strand
CAGACAATTTCTGAGAATCCTCCATCTCCTTTGGTGAATTCCTTGCATCCATATTGCACAATTTTGGAATATGCGTTTTTGGATAGAGAGAGTCTCAAGTCTTTGACGATACCATGTCGCTTCAGTTCTGATGTTAATGATATTGGAAATATCAAGGTCTACAGTTACTTTTGGACACGCTTTCGGTAGCCTACAGTGACGAAAGAAAGCATTTGTACACCCTCGATGATCCATATTTCTTTTTCTTATTGTCATGTCAGGATTCTCGTGATGTGGTTTTGATGTGTTATTTTGCAAACAACCTGTATTCATACAGTGTGTCCCTGAAATAATAGCGTAAACTTTGGGATTATTTGATCATTTACATCCAAACAAGAAAAATGTTCATTCGAAGAAATTCAAAATTATGCGTAGTTTGAGAACTATAGGATCTCAAAGTTACAGTGGAAGAGCTGTTGCTAGTTTCGGAGCAAAACGGACCAATCAAATACTATTTCTTTCCTGGCTAGCGTTTACTATGTACAGCATTGCAATGCCTTCCATATTGGCATTTGAATGGTAACAAGTACAGATAAACTTCAACATAATATAATAGTTTTTTACAGATGTGACAAGTCCAGGCTAAAACAAATGAATAACAGCATTATATGATAAAATGTAGCTACATGATAATTTGTTAGCAACGAATGTGATTTGATAAAAATAAATCTAATGCCAATCACCACTAACCGACATGATTCTTTCAAAGAGCAGCAAGAAAAGTACTGTAGTCAATACAGTTCAAGTTTGAACAAAAAATGAAGTCGCATAAAGGGCGTTATTACAAAGTCAAGTTTCATGTGAATGAAACGTTTTTACAAGTTTCAAGTAAGAACAGTTACTTTGATACTTTCAGAGAATAATTAACAAATTTCGAGCTGACCGTTTTGTGATGTGATGATTTATAATCACTCTTGTCACTATCCACCGTAGCAATTCAATTGATTAATATAATTTGGAGTATTTGTCATCCCTCAGAATTTACAAGTGGATGCTATTTCTGATTACAAGATAATATTTCCATTGTTTATAGAGATTTCAAGAAATTCATTTCTGGTAAAGTGTGTTGAGTAATACTTTTCTCTTTACACTTGCTGTACCAATATTTATCTACTTTTTCATTAATAACTAAGTTGTACTGAATCAAATAATATGCGCAGTCGTCTATCGTTCCCGCCCAATCGCTGATGTCAGTGTACACGAGGGACGGAAATCAATGAAACAAATAGTAAACATTAAGTGTTCAACAAACACTGTCTTGCTGGAATCAATTAATTGGATTGCACTCCCACTAAGATGTCCTTAAAAGCATGTTCAATCTCAAGAGTTTACTTTTCAGCTTCAACAAACCACTTATTAGTTCCAATTCACATTGCGTGAAACATTCCAGTCATCATAGAAACTTCAGGTTCGTAACCTGAGTTATAAGGTGGAGCACACACTCTTATAGTTTGAGGTTCGAAATAGGAACTAAGGCATGTGTTTATTTGAATAAACGAGAGTGAGCTCTATTATTTCTCATTGCAGTTCTTGCTAGAGATAAAAGGATTTTAGGAAAGCTCCAAACGTATTTGAACATTAACTTACACACCTGAAAGAGCAAGAGTTGGAGGGGTGAGATTTCATTAATTTATTGTGTAAAGGCAACCGAAGAATTTAATAGAAAAACTAAGTTAAACGTAAGAAATTGATTTTGCATCATAAAAAGCTTCTCATCGTCAAACCGTTCACAGTAAAAGAACTGTAATTTTTTCTCCAACTACATAATAGAAACTGGAATATATTGTTCGTTAAAATCCAAATTTTTCACTGGTTAAAAAATGTTTCGTGTTTCAGGTTTAATTTCTCTCAATTCTTAAGTTAAAGTTTACGAACATGAACCATATATACCGCCATTTTGGTGTACGATATCTTGACTGATTTTCTTGCATACAAAATTGAATTATTTAAAGTACCATGCATGTTGCAAACAGTAAATGACAAATGACTACAATCTGCGCTAGGTTTTAGATAACCAGTCTGTCTTGTAATACCACTCTGTCTTGAACCGAAGTGTTACAAGAAATTACTAGCCTACATAATCAACATGCACGGCAGTGGATGCAGCCAAGTTCTCCGCGTCACAAAACGTCAGCAATGTCAGAAGCATGTTACAAGAACAAGAGTTTTTGGCGAAATCGGTGATTTCGAGCCCCGTAAGAAAAAAGATGTTAAAGATAGGATCATGAACTTTCAATATTAAGGAGATATGGAAAATATGTGCAGGTGTGCCAAATTTAATATTCGTAGCTTGAAGCATATTCGAGTTGTGGACCCCTAAAATTGCGTATTTTAGGCTAACTGAGTCATTCACTCACTCACTCATCATATTGTTTAGGGTGTTCGGGATAAGCTAGAAACATGAAATTTTGCATGAAGGTGGAGAATGATAGGTAAGTAAGGGGAAAATTCCGACATTTTGAAAACGTCACCATCTTTTATTCAAAATGGCCGCCAAACGTAAAATTTCAAAGAAAACACAGCCTAAACGATTGTAGCTAGAAAGCCGAAATTTGGTATGAAGGTACATCACGGCTAGTAGGTTAAGAAAATATTACAAAATCTTGAAAACGTTGCTATCTTGGATCCAAAATGGGCGCCAAAATGAAATTTCCATAGAATACACAGCCTAAACGGCTGGAGCTAGAAAAACGAAATACAGTATGACGGTACATTTTCATTAGTAGGTTACGAAAATATTACAAAGTGTCTCCAAAGACACAATCATGGAACCAAAATGGCGGACTTCATAATCCATTTTCCACGCCGTTTGAGCTAGAGAAATGCAATTTGGTATGAAGGTGTACCATCACGATTAGGCCACGACAATATAAGAAAACATTAAAAATTTCGCCATCTATAATCCAAAATGGCCGCCCAAAGCCAATTTTCCAAACCACTGAAGCTAGAGAAACAAAATTTGGTTTGAAGGTAAAACTTTGGTAAACTTTATTTTTAAATGGACCAGTCTAGTAGCTTTCGACTTCGTCCGTCACAATTCGCTCCATAGCTTTTAAAATACACGCCCATGCCCCTTCCGGGACTCGAACCCGGGACCTTCGAGCCGTTGACCTACCGCCGCAGACCGCACGGTCAACCGGGCAGCATTGGTTTGAAGTTGTCCCATCACGAGTAGATTACAGGGGCGAAGCCCCCCGGCAGTATGGGGGATGATCTGCACCATGGAGGCGAACCCTCCGAGAGTCTGGTTACGATAAAGGGGTGTTGCGAAGCAAGTATACATATATCGTCATCGGAACTGTAATACCCCTTATGTGGATTTTTTTAAATCATATTTTGGTACCAGTTTATAGTTCTGTGTACTGTGCATACTGTAGAAAAATCATGTGGAAATAACTTCTACTTTTTGAGATATAGCAGCTTTTCAGTACCTACATTGTATTCCAGACTTTAGTCAAGAAACCGGTTTTTTGTCCTTCGTGAAAAATTCATAGTTAGCCACATAGGGGTATTGCAGTTCCGACAACGATATTATACACGTAGAAAAACTGTAAAATACGAGCAAAAAATTCCAAAGGTGCAATAAGTTCAGCAAACTTCTTCAGCCCTAAAATTTGGTGAAATGGAAGATGGATAAGCTAAGTTCATCGGCGACAGGATGTAAGAGGAACACTGGAAGTTGGCGCGAGGTGGCAAGGTTCATGATCTTCAAACCATAAGGCTGGTGGCGGCTCTAAATCCACCACGCCCACCACCACCAAACCTAATGCTCGAACAGAATGAACCTTGCCACCTCGCGCCATATTCCAGTGTTCTTGCGTGTCCCACAAAGTTTTGCCCGTCACAAAATGTCAGCACTGCCAGAAGCATGTTATATAGGAACAAGAGTTTTGGGGGAAATCGGCGATTTCGAGGCCCTGTAAGAAAAAAGATGTTAAAGATAGGAATATGATCTTCCAAAGTTAAGGAGATATGGCAAATATGTGCAGGTGTGCCAAATTTCATATTCGCAGCTTGAAGCATATTCGAGTTGTGAACCCTTGAAATTGCGTATTTTAGGCTTACTGATTCATATACACACATTCACTCATATTGTTTAGGGTGTTCGGGATAAACTAGAAACATGAATTTTGGCGTGAAGGTGGAGGATGATAAATAGGCAAAAGAAAAAAATTCCATCATTTTAAAAAGTCGCCATCTTGTATTCATAATGGCCGCCAAAAGTAAAATTTCAAAGAATACACAGCCTAAATGGCTGAAACTAGAAAGCCGAAATTTGGTATGAAGGTACATCATCTTTAGTAGGTTAGGAAAATATTTAAAAATGTCTCCAAAGACACAATCTTGGTACCAAAATGGCGGAACTTGTAATTCATTTTCCACATAGTATGACCTAAAGATACGACATTTGGCATAAATGTGTATTATGAAGAGTATTTTAGGAAAATATTACAACACTTTGAGAAAAGACGCTACATTGGATTCAAAATGGCCCCAAAGCCATTTTCCACACCGTTCGAGATAGTGAAATGCAATTTGGTATGAAGGTGTACAATCACTATTAAGTCACGACAATATAAGATAATGTTAAAAATGGTTTCATCTTTAATCCAAAATTGCCGCCGAAAACCCATTTTTCAAACCATTGAAGCAAGAGAAACAAAATTTGGTATGAAGGTGTACCATCACGAGTAGGTTAAAATAAATGGGGCAAACCACCCGGGGTATGGGGAAGATCTGCACCATGGGGGCTCAGTTCCTCGGAGAGTCTGGTTGCGATAAAGGGAGCGAAGTCCCCCAAAACTTCAGAAGTTGTGGGTACAGCCCACCACGGGATACTGGATGCAGCGCTCCCAGCGTAGAAAGTATATATATTATACACTTACAAAAAGCTGTGAGATCCGAGCAAAAATATCAGAGGTGCAAAACTTGGCGCGAGGTAGCAAGGTTCATGATTTTCAAGCCATAATGCTGGTGGAGTCCCTATAACCCACCACGCCCACCTCCACAAACCTAATGTTCGAAGTCGAACATTTTGAACGTTGCGGCAATCCTCTTAGATGCTGTCGCCAAGAAACTTGGCTCATCCGTCTTCCATTTCAGCACTTTTTAGGGCTGGGCTGAACTTTTTGCATCTCTGGTGTTTTTGCTCGGATGAAATATATTACATACATTTTAATTCTGTAATGATTATTACGGACAAGAATAAAAAAAATAATTGAATTGAATTGAATTGAAATGGTCTTTATTGAAGCGGGCGAGGTTCAGCCTATGGGTGCTCTGCCACCTAACCCTTGTCAAAATAAGAGTATGGTTACAATATTACAATAAGAAAAAAATAAATAATAATGCACATTAGCCACTACTAAGGGCAATACAACAATAATAGAATTACATGAAATATACAATGTTGGTAATATAAGCGAAATACAAGCGAAATAAAATAATGCCCAACTAATATATTGATTTATGTTATATCAAATTTTATGTAGAAACTCATGTATCTCCTTCATGAAGATTATATTGGGAGATAAAAGGAAAGGAAATAGAAAACCACCACAGGTTCAAGTTGCACAAGGACCTTCGGATGGCACTTGGCTCAGGGAAACAACACCAACCATATGTATCACAGCCTATATACACAATAGAGTCTGAATGCTATCTATTTTAAGTTGCAAGAATTCAGTCTACAAATGATCTAGTTCAGGTAAAAAAAATGTATTTTATCTTACAGAAAAACTCAAAGAAGAAAAAGGGCATGTCACACCACTATTGGCTGATGTTGCACAAGGGACTTGAGGGCAAAGATAATGAAACTGAAAATCGCCATTGGTTCATGTTGCACAGGGAGATTCGGGTAATAGAAATATCTCCGGATAGAACAACAATCATGTTATTCACGGCATATTTACACAATCGAGTATCAACATAATCTAGTTTAGGTATTTTACCAATATTTTAACTAATAAAAGTTCTAAAGATTTTTATTTAACTTGTTATATTTATTAGAACTATTCTACTTCGATTTCTACATAGTTTAATCAAAGAGGAACTGAACAAAGACATAATTATGTGTCAATTAGTGTTTGCATTATGCATTGTAACATCAAAATGGTGGTATATATGGTTCATGTTCGTAAATTTTGACTTAAGAATTGAGAGAAATTAAACCTGAAACCTGAAACCAATTAACATTTTGCATTTAAACGAAACATATATTCCACTTTCTTCAGCTCAGCTTCTGAGATTTATGTTTTCTAATCCGTGTACCTTTTTTCAATATTAAAGAAATGTTATCTACTGAAATTAAATCTTGAATACCTTTTGAATGCTTGGTATCCACTGTTGAGTTTTACTTACTACACCAGAACAGTTTATAAATTGATTCAAGAATTTATTATAAATTAGTATTCAATTTGTTTATAAAAATATTTTATCCTTAAATTTCACATATTAACTAATATTATTTCTCTTAAAGTAACAATGTCACTGTGTAAAGAGCTATTACAAACGACTGCGCCATGAATGTTCAATAGAAAATTATTGAAAAACATATAGTTTTTCCCATAACATCACATGTTATCCTTATTGTGATTTTTTTTCAGTATTTAGTGTCACACGGAGTACACATCGTTTGTTCCACTCGATGCGACTATTACAATACGACATATTGTCATTATTTAATAAAATTTAATTATTTCCCAAGATGGCGCCCAGTAGATGTTTTATGTCACATATTTTCGTTATTTTGATTGCTCTTTATGCTTGCCCATGTATTACGGAGCCGCTTGTCGTTAATTCAATATCGATTCTGCTATTCTGCTATTCCGCGATTCTGCGATTCAATAGTTATTCTGCTTTGCCTTTTAGTTTTCGCTACAAAAAATAAGTTTGCATTATCATAGATCACACTTCTCCATTATAATAGATAGTTGACTGATCAGTCTAGTAGTAAAAAAAGTTACGATAGATATTCTCAGTTACTGAGAGAGTCAATCCTGTTAATGCCAATCTCAGAGCTGACACTTTTCATATACATTTTAAAGGACCCTGCACAAACCTTATGAGAAATTGATCCCGGTCAAATTGCTAGAAATTTTAATATATTGTAGAATGAGCCCAAGTGAGCAAAAGTCTCAATAGGCAAAAATGCAAGAAATCAATAATTTCAGAGTTACGAGCAAAAATATATGCTTAAATGGTGAACACTGAGAGATCTTTGCGTGACCTTGAATGATAATATTTATCATCATTTAAAAAAAAATCTTGATAGTAGCAAAGTAAACTTATTACAATTGATGTTCTTGTACGTGATGCAATTAGTGATTTAAAGGCAGGGAAAAAATATTTTCACGAAGCAAAAAATTGGTTTTATTGACGATTTCTTTTCATCACGAATATTCATTACTTAACACGCCTTATGAATTTCTTGTTTAAGTTTAGTAAAATTAAATGTTTTTATGTTAAAAATGTACAAAAACTTTCTATTTACGTTACGAATGCAATATATATCAATACATCTCATTATACAGGGAATACATTTGGCAACGCAACGCAGCGCTTGTTGGCACGAGTTCGCGCTTGATTCACTTATCCCCGCCCGCCAAGCGGCCCGTGGTTCCCCGGTGACTTTAGGTCACACGTTAAGTTATAATTTTAAAATAATTTAATTCACATATTTGAACACCAAGGCTTGTCTTGAGGAACTAAGGGCTTGTATTGAAGAACTAAGTTTTTGTTAGTAAATATAACATTCGTGAAGAGAAATACAAAATATTTTCAGCAATAAACCATGAGACGCTAAGTCATGGGAAAGCCACGAGTCAACTGGCGGGCGGGGACAAGTGACTCAAGTGTGAGTTCGCCCAACAAGCGTTGCGTTGCGTTGCGCTACGTTGCGAAACGCATTCATGTTATATATGTAATTCAGGAGCGAGAATTGTAGGTACCTGCGCTCACATCGCTAATAGGTCTATGCTATGGTTTATGGAATATGCACGACATCAACAAAATATTAAAAATCCTTTAAAGAAACTGATCGAAGTTATCCTTGATGCTGTAAACAAATCACAAGAGGCAGCACTAGATGCTGTAGAAGTTTACAGTGTTCGATTAGTTATAAATTACGAAGGGGGAATCCTAAAACTAGTGATTGCTAGTAAGTTTCAACATACTGTACTACCTGTCTTGGTAAAAATACAAAGATTTTATCGCTGGTTGAAGTGATATTCGGAATCAACAACCGGGGATGAAATCATCACGCACCAGGGAAAATCCCCGGAAACCCCCAGACAAATCGAACACTGGAAGTTTAAATAACTTGGCATACACACACGCTGGCGCGCGCGTAAACAAGTACACACACGCACGTTCACACTCATGTCCTTGTACACGCGCTTTTATCTCAAAACTGAATAATGCTATTTATAATATTTATCGCTGTATTTTCATTGTATTGTTTCAGTTTACGCTTGCACTTTTTGTTTTATTTTGGTTGTTATTAAACTTCGTAACTTAAAAATGACCTTAAACCGAGCCTATTTTAGCCAGGATTTTAAACATTTCCTTATGCACTACTGATTACGTAATAGCTAGCATTTTTTTCCTTTCTGTTATTGCAATACATGTTTTCGCTGTCTATACTAGTAAAATATCATTAATAATGAGTTCAAAATCATTAAACAAATAATTACTTTAGTCTTGCATAGAGTGTCATATGCGTGGAATGAAATGTACGTCCAAAATTGACTGAATAGCGAATTACGGTTTAATTTTCAAAAAAAGTATTCATGATTTTGACAAAAAACCACATAGATGATTATGGACACCAACAAAATGATTGCGCGTTTTCACTATGCAGATTTTGTCCGAATTGGTGTCATTTAAAAACCCTGTTTATCTTTAAGACTTTTGAAGTATGCCAATTATTTTTATATATAAGTCACATATGGTCTATATATCAATTATACTTAATTCGTTTCAATCAGGTTTTTCGTTGAAGTACTTGTTAGGTAGTAACTTTTCTAAAGAACTTTCCACTGTTGAAGTATTTTAATGGTTTAATTTAAAAAAATAAAGTAAGCACGAAAAAATTAATATTTCGTCTAGTGATTTAAAAAACCGGAAACATTGAACGCCGGAAAAAGGTTTTTATTTTTTTATTTTTCATGCTTTTGGTTTTTCTTAACTAAGCCATTGTTTTCTCCAAAATAGGACAGCTCCCTTATAATTAAATAATTTAAAGTTCTCCTCAACTTTGTTGCTTGAAAGTAAGACAGTTGGAAGAAAAATTCCAACATCAGGGAGCAGAATGTGTTTAAGAACATCGAAGTTTCCTACCATTAGTTTTGAGAATTCGCTGAATGCAACAATTTAAAAAAAAAAAGCATGCGTATACAAACGAAAAAATTTGAAATATCTTATATATTTTATAAATTTATATGTAAGATAAGGAAGTGTACCGATATGGCCCGGGTCCCCAATATGTCCCACCCCCAGATCTCTGCAGCTTTCCGTTGGTGCTACTAGATGTTACTGTAAACTATATCCTCATGACAAGTGAAAGCATTTTTGCGCGACTCAGTATCAGCGGATACAAGGTTCCTGGATATCACTCCTTTTGATTTTTTATGGGATTATGTAAAAGACCTTGGATATGTCCCTTCCCTTCCACGTGATGTGGAACTCAAAAGGAAAATTGAACAAGTAACAGCCACAGTCTCGGAAGGCACGTTGGGTCATGTGCGGTAAGAGTTCGATTATCGCGTCGACATTTATCGGGTCACACATGGTTCCCACATAAAGTGTTTGTAAAGTGAGTGCTTTTGAAAAAGACTTACAACTTTACTCTTTGAAATGATATACTTTGTTACTTTGTAATGCTACTCGTTTGGCTACAATATTTTTTTTTTTAAATGTTCCTGGATTTCTGTTACACCCTGTGTACACAACTATCAAACCAGACAAAATAGAAACATTTTTACAGAAAAATAAAATTTTGAAACTACTCATTCTATTGCTTATTTCTTTTGTGCCAGATTGTACAATAAACTTTCAAATTATCTAAAGAGTATTGAAAATGTAAATAAATTTAAATCTGAGCTTGGTTATTATACTGTTAATGATTATTTGAGTGATGACTTATGTAATAATTTATAGTGATGTTAATTGTACATAACTTTTAAAATTAAAAATCCTGTCTTATGTATCACAGGTCACGGCCTGTATGTACTACATACACATACGGATAAATTTCTATTCTATTCTAAGGCATTTCACGCGGTAGGAAACATTGTATTTTTTTCCACTACAGCAAGGAAATGAACAAATCTGCTACTGAAACTTACATGCTTAAAATTGTTGCAGAGATTTCATATGAGTTCCTTGTGGTGACCACTGATACGATAAAACATAGTAATGCTGCTAGGTTCGAACTACAACAAAATATAAAAAAAAAACATTGTGTATCACAATAAATTGATTTTTTCAGTTCATACAGTTGTATATCACGTTCTTTTTATGAAGAATTGATTTGCTATCAACATGGTATGCTATTTCCGCCATAACTGTTCTGCGTAAAAGAAATATCTGCTTCATAAAAGCAGATCTTTTTCGTTTACACGGAATTCTCTTCTTGCAGCAACTTCAATACTCTTCATCGTAAGAGACTGATAGTTCCCCATTCTCTAAAAGACCGTATTCATACGCCCTCTTGCTTCGGGTGTATCTAAAAGTGGGCACCAGAGGCTACTTTTCTTCGTGAAGGGAATACCCACAAGACAGGCTGGTTATAACATACACATTGCTGTTCTTTAGTAGCCACTGCATCTAAGAACAGGTAGTAAACTTTGGAGCGGTGAGCGTAACATAAAATTCCAGAAGGAAAATCATGCAGATAGCCGCCAGTGGAAAGACATTGAAATGCAAATTTCGAACCGAAGCACAGAAACTATATACTCCTTTTTTTATCGACGACCTCGTTTTGGTGCCTACGAGAAAATCAGGTCGAAACGAATCTGGAAGAAATAAAGAGTAAGAGAAGACATTTGTATGTCCTTCGTGAATATAAATGAACTTTTCGTAACGTTTCCCCTTGCATCGAATTGAAACAATCATTTGCTATAGCTACTTCTATTCGTAAGTCATTACTATAATATATAATGGTTTGCGCTACGATAATATGCAGAAACAAGTAATTAATTTAGTTAGGCTCAACATCATTGTTTCCTATACTAACGTTATGAGTGCTGCACATCACCACACACTTAAAATATTTTCAATAGTTAATCTTGTTAAGATATTCTTTCATTAGAAATATCAGCCAAAATGCCAAATAGAGGTCATAGAACTCTTGTGGATGCTAGCTCTGGCTAGCTAAAACGAAAATTAAAAGAAATGCCCGGCACAAACTATTTCCTGCTACTGTAGTGAAACAGTTTGCAACTATACAGAAGGAGCCTGATCTAGTCAACTGTTTGATAAGTTAACGGCTTTGATCCGTGCCGATAGCAGCCTGAATACCTATCGAAACGGGATCGGGCATACTTTAAACTTTATCCTAAACTCCTGTTATTCTTCAGCCTGGCGTGGCTGTGTCAGCTTCACCTTATGGCGGGGAGGCTGACAAATAAGACGCACTGACGGCATATCTTCGCTGGACACGCTCTCACTACACACCAACATAGAGTTACATACGGCTGTACACGATACTGAAGGCCTTTATCAGACTTGCTCTCGCTAGGCACGAAACATCCAGTCACGTATGGCGATATACGATACACAGGACTTTTATCACACATGCTATTGCTAGACAAGACATATCTGTCTGGATCTTGAATCAGGAAAGCCGTCATTATATTCGATACATACAGCCACACATAGCTGTGTAGGTAACACACGACTTTAATCATGCAAACTGTCGCTATACAACAAATACATGTAGAAACTTCATCCCCATGTTTAATCACATCGTACTTCCCTGAAGAGGAAGACAGGTTAGTTTTCGAAAAGTCTGAAACACTCGTTCCTTTACAACTATGGTTGAAAGTCCATACATGAATCAGTTTGAAAATTACTGAACCGCTTTCATTTGGTGCCCCACTACCCCTGGCTACAGTGTTAGTCATACTAGTGTGCTGCAGTTCTGGGTGGTGCCCTTACTACTGCCTTCTGCACCCCTAGTGGGGAAGGCTTTCCCATTTATTTTTGGGAATATATGCTGGAGTTCTAGCATTAATGAATGAGTTTCCCTAAACTATACCATCTAGTCAGGAGCAGATGTAGAATTGTCTGGCGTCCACTTGTTATCCAGACCTATTGTGA
>JAGDQP010059529.1:0-12360 GCA_022664845.1 Lepisma saccharinum | reverse complement strand
TAAATTTTCCACGTAGGTTAAATGATTCCCGCCCTCAAGAAAGTGTTATTTTAAACTTTTCTCTTCAAGTGTCCATTACTGGTACACTGTGCATTACTGGTGCGTTTACCTTATGAATCGTGTTTTTTTAAAGGGCATCAGTCCACAATTTGGTTATTTCTAGCTTTGTAGTGTTTCAGAAAATACAGATATAATTGGGCATATTGATATTAAAATGAAATAAATCAATCAATTTCTCTAAGTTTTGTAGTAAACTGAAAACTTCATATTTTTTCTAATAGGACATCAGTCAAGGATTCACCCATAAGAACACTAGCTAATCCATCAGGATAGGTTTCCATCAAGTGCAATAAAATCAAGGATTTGGGAAGCGTTTTGTTTCATTGATAAATCAATGTTATAAACTTTAGAACAATGCAATTGATAATGTATGAAGTTAACATAAGTTAGTTTAAAAACATAAATGAATGAAAAATAAAAAGATTGAATGACAAATAAATGCATTTTTCTTCGATTTTTTTAAAAGAGCATCAATTCGCAACATTGAATGGCCAATAACATATTCATATATTGCAATACCCATACGCTCTAATACTCAGAATCAGGGGTGTACTCCAAATAATTTAACAAAGGGTTCGGAACAAGCATAAATATTTGACAAAGGGCTCGCGCGAGCTCCCTCCAGGAAACCCCTGCTCAGAATCACTTTCAAACAATCAAACCTGCTAACTTCCATAGAATTTATTTCACTTTATTATTTTGCATTTTAAAACGTTTTTCTCAATTTCTCCAAAACTTGTACTCCTAGACTAGTGCCGTTTCAAAAATATACAATTCGTATTTGTTACCGCCAGTATAGTACATAATTTCAGGTCATAAATTTTACAACGTCCGTGGTAGAAATAATTGAAAAGGTACTGTATTTCAAAGTATTATCCCAGCAGTCACCTGGTATAACTGAAGGAAAAGTTATCAAGATGGACGGTATTGAGTTTGAAAGTGCAATCTTCCGATTGGAAGTTCAGCATTCTTCCACACAGTAAACATCGGTTGCTTAAAATTGAGAAGAAGTTCTTACCTGTGCGCTGACGTGAGAAATAACTTTCTTAGAAATGAGATATCAGCATTCTCTTTTAATTAAAACAGACAGTATACCGATTTGGAAATAAAAACAGCGATCTTATTTTCAAACCGGCATATTCTCATTTTCAATTAAGCGAGAATACTGATATTTGATTTTTTCAAGAAAATTGTTTCTCTGTAACAGATAAGAACTTTTTTCTCAATTTTAAGAAACCGTTTTTGACTGTGTAGAGTGCCACCATGAGCGATATCTTATTGTTAACACAAAACGTTTCTTACTTTAACAAAACATTTCTCTCGTAGATATCTTTATAAATAATCTTAGATGCTTATGGTTATTCATGTATTCAGTTAAGAAAGCCTTTTTCTGCCATTTCATACAATGTACAGTACACAAGTGAATTTCTTGTAGGGGAGAGCTCCAATACATTTGAATGGGTGATACCTTCGAACATTGGTGATAACTTTCAATTAATAAACGAAATTTCCTTTTCCCAACATTTGTAAATTGGGAACAATATGCTACACAGTTGTCATTTGGTTTTCGCCATTTGTATGCGTTACCTAGGGAAGTACGGTGTTCGATATAATTTGTGTGTGTGTTTAAAAAATAATCTCAGAGATTGTGAGCTTTTGGAGAGAAGAGAACTGTATCTCATTCTTCCATATTAACTTACGATGTAAGTACATTCCTTCACGTATTAAATTGATGTTTTGAAGGACTGATATAACGTAAAATTTTTAAATATTGCCCTTAATGTTAATACAAGTTATATGCTGTATGTGTTTGTGTATAATTGTGTATGTGTGAGACTAGATATTACGGGAGTATATAGGTATTTATTTCAATATACACGCATGTATATGAGTGTATTTGAGTATATTTGTGTAGTTAATGTAAGAAATGTTTGACCGTTTGGATATATATGTAGTTTTAATGTATCTCGGACGATGTCAATAGCGGATGTACAGCTTTAAGATGTAATAAAATTGAATTGAATTGAAGTCCTTGTTACTTTCTGATCGCTGTTCTCCCTTTCTCATAATAACGAAATGTGTGTAATTCAAGATACTGGGGCAGCTTTGGACAAAAAAGAAGGGGCAGATTTGAGCAAAATAGCAGCTTATGCCCCTACAGCTAAAACTTACTGTTGAGGAGAAAAAATATTTTGCAACAAAGTTTATATTATTAACAGTGTTTCGTTCTTTGCGTTATATCTATTTGAAGCATTTCAATTAGGCTATGTGTAAGATTTTTTACAACTCTTTTGAGTTCAAAGTGTATGCAATCCTCATAACACCAAGAAAGAAACAAGTAAGCAAGTTAAGATCAAAGTTTATTAACAACTGCGTAGTTTATATTCTTTGTATAGCTAGTAAAACTTTAATTTACTTTCTTCTGCTTTCGTATTCGTATTTAGAAGTATTTGCAAAGAAAATAAATGTGGTTGTAACAAAATTAAGAATTTGTTCAAAAGTACCCTAGCCAAGGTCAAAGCTACCCCACCGTTATTTAAATCTACCCCCTATGAGGGCACGTTTGAAAGATAGACCCCCAGTTCTTGTCCTTGCTTTAAGGTGACAATGAAGTACGTCATTTTCTTCGGTGAGTTTTATAGGCTCACATGTTCCTGTTATTTATCTCTTTAAACAAATTTTCTGAGTGTGAGGAAGCAAAATTAAATTTGCCCAACATTGTGTTCAAATGTGCTCCCTCTCCCTTACTCTTTCAAACAAACCAACTACGATCGTTATTAGAAGACAATTGATACAACTTTTCCCAAAAACTGGAGTGTCTCAATAGGTTGTATTTATAGCCTCGAGAAAAAGATATTTTTTTTTCGGCAGCTGGGATGAAACCCGGGGGTCTCATAGTGTTCCTTGCTTTAAACAAACGAGCTACGATAAAAGCAATAAATCTTGTTACATTTCCCGTAGTTTCTCAACACACATCGTACACAAAATTTACGAAATATGCAGAAACGTGATCGAAAGTTCACTCATTTAAAGTGTACATCTTTCTCGATGTAGGTGTTGTAGTAGTTGAGAAAATAATCTGTTCTCAATGTTCGTGCGCTGTTCACTGAATGGCCTATTCTTGTCTGTAGAGAGGTGAGTAACTGTCAACTTAGGTCTCGTGGGAGACTGCACGAAAAGGGTTTCTACATAGCATGGAGTAAATGTCATTTGAGAGTCAGTTTCCACTTACGCGTACTGTTTAACTTGTGTCCCCCCGTACTTGTTCGTGTTTAAGTTCACTATCAGATCAACAGTAAAGACACACAGAGAGTAAACTAAAAAGTTGTTGAAATCAATAGGTTAAAGGGGTAATTACCAAGAATCTGACCACTTTATGTATGATTGTACGAGAAATCGTCATTTTGAAATATGTGATCATTGGATGCAGAAAGACTAAAAAAAACTGACTTTGGGTTCTGAAAGTTTTTAGAGGAATGTCAAAACTGCTTGTGTACTTGCTTTTGTACCTTTCTTCTAGTTTATTGGACATTCTAGTTTATCGCTGCTGGGTGAAGATCTCCCCGAGATTTCTCCATTCTGATCTTGTATTAAGGGTTTTTGGTCAACATTGTTCCATCACCTCTCCCTCTTTCTCTTCGTCTAGCTTTCTCTGTCCATTGGTTTCTGTAACCAGCTTTCTCCATCTTCCATCATTCCGCAGTGCTTTGGATATATTATTTATTCAGAATTTTCCTCGACCACTGGAGACGAAAGTTTCTCTCCAATAAAGTTTCACATTTAAACAAATGAGAGTGTGCAAATGTGCAGAAGCGGAGAAAAATCGCTGCTGCTTCATTTCGATTACAAACACATTGAGCTATTTTCCTCTCACACGGGATGAAGCAACTGGGAGGTGGAAATGTAGAACAATGTACCATATATAGTTGGGGAGGGTTCCAATTACTACAAAATGCAAAGTAATTTGTGCAGAATGAATACGGATTGCTAGAAAAAAGGCAAAACTTCTACGCGTGAAAAAAGTAGACGAAAGCAAGAGTAACGGTTGTTGTATTGGACGTGTGGTCAAGTGGTCAGATCGCTGTTCGACAGCGACCGAGGAACACGTACAGTGTGAGCTCCGTGAGTCTTTTGAAGTACGCGATATCATGACCACGTGCGCGGACGTAGTACCTTTATTCATAAGAGGAGGAAGTGCATATTTAAGTACACGTTAAACCATATAACAGTAATAAATAGTAGAAAGGTTTCTCCTGTTTATAGTGAGTGTAGTGGTTAAAAGGTGCTATACCTAGTTCAACAAATATGGTTTCCAAAGTGAGTCAAGCATGTGTTTAAAGGCAGACCAGGAAAGTTACAAGTTAAATGTAGTTATGATATGAATACAAAATGTGTCAAAGGTTATACAAGGGAATTCATAATAAGATAAAAAGGAAGATTAAAAAGAAATTATAAAAATGCAGTTTACGTGAGTTAACACACTTCAGATTAGCTATCGACCGCTGCAGGTGAGACCCAGTAGTGTAGATATATACCGTTGGCACGGTTCTTTATTCGAATTACCACCACACGACATGGTAAGCATTGAAATCGACATTTTTTCGGAAGCTAATTTTTTCGAAAATTAGAGAAGCTGCTGCAATAACGGAAGAAATAATCCGTAAGTACCCGACGACAGTCCCGCATCGAAACGATAACGAACAACACGAACTACCCATAGTCATGGCAGACAGACCTCCGACATTCGTCCGACTGTCCATGTGTCCAACAGAACTACCTAATGATATTATCCAACAGAGTCTCATGCCCTATGAACAAGTGATATCTATAGATGACGAACTTTTTAATAATCAACATGAATACCCGGTAAGAACTGGAGTAAAGCAACGTAGGGTTAACCTTAAAAAATATATCCCTTCGATTATTTATGTGGGAGGATTTAGATTGAACGTTAATTACGCAAATCAACCACCCACCTGTTTGAAATGTAATTGTCCAACGCACAAATTTGTCGAATGTGATCAAAGGGAGGGGGAACAAAAAGTAACACGTATGCGGACGCAGCTCAAAATGCCCCAAAAGACGGAGATGCCCAGTGAACCTCAACACAGTTAACAAAAGTTGTATAAATGCATAATGAATACTCTTGTAAACAAGCAACTACATACAGTTTTTTTTCCATGAGTCAGTTGCAATAGAGCTCTGAGAACATTACTACAAAGTATGTCATAACGTAACCACGTCCTGCGGATCCCCCCGTATTTTTTGAAAGCATAGAAATAGCTATCGGCACGTAACAGTATGCGGATCATTTGAAAAATTGAGTTTTAAAATAAGGTAGCAACACTGACAACTGGGTCCTTGGGTACAGGAAACAACCACAGTATGTTTTGATTGGTCGAATATGTATACTCAAAGCTTGGTGCGGATACGTCGAACTGAATGGAAGTAGTAAATATTTAATTTTTAAAATTGATTGGCAACACTGTCAACTGTGGGACCTGAAGTACTTCTATGACGAGTCCCAGTACGAAATTTGGCCCTAATACGTTCAACGATATGGAAGTGATTAAAACTGTTATTTTCTGTAATTGGTTGGTAACATTGACAACTACGGTGCCTGGAGTGCCAGTATGACCTATCCCAGGACCTAATGAACATGTATGTAAAATTTATTGTAAATCAATGCACACGCGTAGATTTGTATTAATAAAGGCATTTCTATAAGTTAAATTTTAAGATAGGTTGGAAACACTGACAACTTGGGTACTTGAGGCGGGGGACACCCAAAGCTTTATTCTATTGTGTTGAATGATGTTTAAACTAAGTTTGGGGCAAATACGATATGGAAGATGTTTAGTGATTTTATTAAAAGTTGGCAACAGTGAGAACTGGGCAACACGTAACATCTCACATATACTAAAAGTATTTGTAATCTAGGGTTTAATTTATGTTGTATCTCTTCTTAATTATTTATATTAAAGTAATTCTTGCTTAAAGAGACGTTAGCAGTATTATAAATTGCTGCCTTGAAAAAAAAAACAATATTTACAGAAAACAAAGGCTCAGATTTTTAAATAAAAGCTGAAGTTTGAGAAAAAACGAACGTTTTTTATGTACATCACTAGGTATATCTTTACCTTTCTACCTTTTATATAATAAATAGCTTGAATTTTAATAAATAGCAAATTTAATCAAATTTGGTAAAATATAACCTACAATTTCTAGTAAGTGCTTTTGAATAGACCGAAAGAACGATTTAAACATTATAGACGATACTTCAGATGGAGTACCTATCATAATCCCTACCACTTTTTTTTATTTTGAAGAAAATGTTTTAAACACGTTTTTATAAAAACGTGTTTAAAACAAAAACACATTTTAAACATGTGTTTTGTTCTTTAAAAGAAAACATATTTTCTTCAACCTTGGTTCAAGTTTTCATCGGTACCATCGTTTAGTTTCTTCACTGGTGCCAGTCAATTCGTTTAAACAAACTTTCTATTAAAACAAAAGAACATTGTTTGGGCGCCATTTCTATATTCTTTTGTTAACGAAAACAAGGATATTTCTCTGTGTAGGCCAGTCATGATGGCCGTGAAGGATGAAGCGTGATGGTAACGTCGAAGAGGCTTCGAATTAGAACCCCGGTCAGTGCCTTCCAGAAACACTATTCAAACGGAACAATGTATAATAAGGAGTTAATTGAGAACTCTGCTTTTCCTGAGCGTAGACCCGGTGGTCCTGTCGGAAACTTTCCAGAACGTCCCGATTGACATGGTGACCTGTTTCAACTCATCCGTGGCTTTCAACAAGCGTTGTAATTCATGCACTCGAGACGAACCGAGGTTATTAATTATTAGAATAGCCCAAACAAAATAGTTTACGAAAGTTTTGTCAAAGAGGTTTTCTATTTGTTCCTAACAAAGACTCCTTGGAAAGACGGGAACAAATCTATGTGTCTACTTGGTACTATTCAAGTACCTTTATTTCATTTCTCTGGTGTGAGACACTGTTTTAACAGTAAATGAATTAGCGTGATTCCGGTTTGGTTATTTTTCTCAGCTTCCACCTGTCTGCTCATTCTCCTTTTTCTTTTTGGATGGAGCATTTCTTGTGTGGCAAAATATCGTTACCAATGGTAGAATCAAATTGTCGTCTGAATACAACCTTTCTGTTAGCAGAATATTTCAGACCAGTGGAACTGATATATGTATTTGACGAGAGAAATTCTTTGTTAGGAACATTGGGAATCAATTATCTTTTTCTTACTGTAGATCGATTAAAAGTGAGAGGTTGGTAACAAAAGGAAATAGGGGATTCCCAGAAATTCTCTGAGGTAAAAATGAATCTAAATAAGCATGATTGGGACTGCTTTACAGCAAGTAACAATATTTCGTTTGCGCCAGGGCGATATCTCAAGCAGATTTCATCTGCGAAAATATTTTTATCAAAACGAGTGGTTGTATAATAAACGGGAGTAGGAATTGCATAAAGTTTGGTGTATTTATCAGTAAAAGATACTGTCATTGCCTGGTTGGATGGCGGTGATTACGTCTATCATTTTTGCTTATACGGAAAGTCGTTTTACTCTTGCTTATTTCTACCCACTACTTACTCCAGAGAATGTCTGTCTGTGGATTCCCTACCTTCTTTCCTTTATAGAATTATTTGCGCTCCCTTTCCACAATATTTGAATATGCATTTTAGGATAGATCTCGAGTATTTAACGGTACCATACCGCACAGTGTGGAAAAGAGCTGTTTTGTGCAAAAACCTCCAAATGGTTCAAATTGCTTATATTTCATGTGAAATCCTATGTTCTTTGGACTGCCGAATTCAATGAAACAATTAAGCATTTTTGACATTATGACGCTTTCAATGAAGTTTGAGTGATATTGAATTGTTTAATAGAAATATTTTTTATCTATCAGTAAACACTCAAATATCATAACCTGTGGGAGTTTGACCATTTATCATATTATGAAAATGGATGGGAAGGATTCAGAGAAAAAGTTATAAGTAGAAAATAGAGTTTATTCAAAACCTCGTTTAAATTTGAAAACAAAACAAAATTTAATTAGCAAAGAAACTTAAATAAGGCGTTTAATACAGTAACCTCACTGATATTAGAAATACTAATCTAACTATATACGTTGGTTACTAAAAGGAATTTCTTGAAAGCATTATTAAAATAATAAAAGACCGAAATTAATGTAGAAGTGAAATAAATCAAAGCGCCTCCAACTATATTCGCTTACATGTTCCTTACTTACCTCTATAAAACCATAACTTATAAAATTAAAAATCTTCCTCAACGAAAAGAAAACTCTCTATTCAAATGAATGGAAACAGTAACTTGTGTTTTCAAACGGTAGTCTGCATGAATGTTTTGTATTTATGGACCACGTCTGATAGAGTTTATTGTCCCTTGAAATCTTCTGAAGTGAAACCTGAACATATACAGCTGACGATGAAACTCATAGATTAGTTGCTCCAGTATCTATACTTTTAGACAAAGACATTCGTCAAGTAAAGTTTGGTCAACTTTTCTTGTACTACTACTAACAACATTAAAAAATCTGCGTTTTCCCACTATCTATTCAATAATGATTTCGCAAACGAAATGAAAAATATTCGCATAAAATAACCTACCTTTAAAAACCTACATATATACACTAAAGTTCCTGGGTTGTTACTATTTAAGTATGTACTGAAAAAATGATATAAAATAGGTGAAACCCTATTTTTAAGCAAAGTAATATGCTACTAAAAAGGTCTCTATTCGCTCCTACTATTAGTAAATGGGAAAACCAATTATAGAGCACTAACCTCTAGATATGTCAGTGTGAAAAACAGCGCTTGTAAACTTGGATTGATGACGTTTTTTTTAACTTTCCACCACAATGTGCTTCTTCAGTTATACTGTTGGTATTGGTATTGGTAATATTGTTAATATCAAGCTTTACAGTTCATTTTCTCACACTTTCGGCAGCCTATAGCTTCCAAACGAAGCATTTGTGCCCCCGGGATTGTCTGAACTTTTTCTTATTTTTCCTCCAGGAATCTGGTGAAGTAGTTTTGTTTGTGTTATTTGGCAACACTCTGTAGAAAATCCTGCTGCCAAAAACCACGTTCCCTAGTAGAGGAAAATATCTTTCTAACCTAACTATCGAGTCCATCACCACTTCGATGTTTTAACGTACAGAATTATATTTTAAAAAATCCCAGTTTTCATTTATTTTTTTAATAAATTATGCTCCAGTTTTTCGCAGAATGGAAAATTTGACTGTTAAAATAATGTATTTGTGTATCACATACAGTTAAATAAAACATTTGTCTACCATCGTCAGTTAAAATTATGCTTTTGGACCATTGACGGTAAGATATGTGTATATTTGATTACCACTAACGCTGAACATTATATATTTCTAAGCCACTGATGATAAAAGTCATGTATGTTTCCACCACTAACGGTGAAGCAATTTCACTTTATGAATGATTAATAAAGTCAGCTTAGAAGGGTTCATATAATATGCAAACGCGACCAAATTGTTAGGTTACGTGGAGGCGAGCGCGTACGTTCTTGTTGAATATTTCATTTGAAAAGTAGAATCTTGAGAATTCATGGACAACTCCACATTTGATTTATGCAAAATATTTACGTTTATATCTGATGCGAATATTTACATTTTTCTGCTATTCTATCGGCTCTCCATATCATATCCTCGATTTCTTTTTCGTTTGCTAAATTCTAATTAAATCTCTTTTATTTAATATACAAGCAATGAAAATTGTCTGCTTCAAAGGGAATATAAACCTTGAACCGAAATGAATACGTCGTTGCAAAATGTGTCATTATCATTAAAATAGTTTTATTCCATTGATTAATTTCTTTAAATTGCCTGCTTTTAGTGGCGCCCATACACATACATCTCCTCAAAACCTTCATGCGAACCGAAAAGATTCCTATAATCTAATTAATTATCACAATTGTAAGTTTCGTCCCGATGAATGTTTAAGATTGGGACTAACGCGGGAGTCGAGCTGTGATTCAGTTTAAATCCAAGGCAGAGTGGAGGTCCACAGACTTCAATCTTGCCTCCCCTCTAGGCTGAATTACAGGTTAAGATAAGGTAAAATGAATTTTATGGGTGGTAACAGCACTATGGCTTACTAAATTATAGGACTTGGGCTGAAACTCCTGAGGTTGAAGCTCTCAAGAACTATAGCTACGTTATTTTGTAGACGAAAGGATAGGAACAATGTTAATGAATTTATTACTGAAATATATGAACAGTGTGCTGTTGCGTTTTTACATACTTTTCTTTAATTCACAATGGTTCATCGTGTTCTCAAATCTAGTATTAGTATATATATATATATATATATATATATATACTAAATCACAGCCATATTCAATCCACTAGTGGATGAGGCCTCTCCCCGAAGGGAGGAGTTGGTCTACTGCTCCCTCGCTGACCAGACGGGTTGGGAGAGGAGAGCCGAAGCTCTCACTGTGATCGCCACTGTCTTTTATTCACATCAGCTCCCCAATTATCCTCACGATGCTGGGTCAACACCGAAATTTTTGAGCCCCCACCGAGAATCGAACCCGACCGCTCGCACTGAAGTCGAGCGCGCTACCGACTAGGCTACGCAGGAGCTCTCTCTCTCTCTCTCCCTCCCTCTCTCTCTCTCTCTCTCTCTCTCTCTCTCTCTCTCTCAAAAGCGGGGTAATTTGAATAATTTCAGACATTTTCTCATATATTTCAGAAACTCTAATCGTAATTCAGATACAAAATTGTCAACGAAAACTTTGAACCTTACTGTTACTTCACAATTTTTCTCAAGACAATATCTGGAATACAACATTGTGAAATTTGGTTATTCAATTTCCCCTTCGAAATTTCGAAAAACATAAATGCAAGGGGCAATTTGAATAACGATTGGGGTAATATGAATAATAAACGAAATAAGCAAGTCTTTAGTGAACAATGTATATAAACACCTAGAAACAACAAATAAAGTATTTAAATTGTGGATTGCAAATTCTGTGGTAATTAAAACACTAATTTTAAATGGAAAAGTATATAAATGGTAAATATGCATTATCTGTATTAGAATAACTCTAGCTATTTTTTTGAAAATAGCTAGGTTTGAAAAGTTCAGTAGGAACATTGTTTAAGGCAGGAAGCCGTGATAGGCTAATTCATCTTCCATAAGTCACACTTAACAACAACGGCCACAA
This sequence comes from Lepisma saccharinum, assembly GCA_022664845.1. NCBI lineage: Eukaryota > Metazoa > Arthropoda > Insecta > Zygentoma > Lepismatidae > Lepisma > Lepisma saccharinum. Next base: position 1,049 of record JAGDQP010059529.1, on the reverse strand, counting down.
ATAAACTGTTTTTTGCCTTTGGCACCGACACAAACCTCATGGAACCATATCTTACAACTTTGGCAACGAATCCAGTCTCCCTTGCTAGCAGAACGTTCTGAATAATAATTGAGAAGGCAAAAACCACAATTCCATGTTTGATCTTCTTTGCCTGTAGCCTTATTTAGACGTACGTCGTCTTCACTGGAAGAGGAGGGCATCAGTTTCTTTCGGACTCTCATTGTTTTTCTCTTGGCAGATCCTGTATTAGCAGTCTTCTTTCTGGTAGTGTTCTTGAATTTTGTTTCACTCGAACCTTGGATTTGTTTTGCTCTCATGATCTCAATATTTTGAGGTGAAGTAGAGTGGCATGGTTTTCCTGTAACACGACGTCTCTTCTGCACGCATACTTTGATGGGGCTTGGAAGCACTTGTTTTATGGGTTCATCTGCAGGTTTTGTTGGGACAGAGTTTTGAGAGCTGTGACCGGAAGAAGAAGGCGCATTAAGATCCTCTTCATCTGGAGACTGCTCTTCAGAATGTGTAATAAGGTTATACGTTTCCGAAGGTGCAAATCGAAACTTCAATAGCTTGTGGTCTAAAGGGGTATATACCGGTACATGAAAACCCGTTAACAGCCAATCCAACGGATGCTGTACGCTTCCAGGCTTCAGTGAACAAAATGCAAAACTGAGATTTACTGATCGCCGAGCTCGGGTTTTGGTGAAGCCAGGTAGTTGCCTCACGAGAAAACATTACGGACGCTTGATCAGAACCGAGGCATAATAAACAAATATAAAAACAGTACGCCTATAATTCTAATTGCATTGTTATTGAAATTGCCCCGTTTTGATTTATCCAAATTACCCCGCAGTGGGAGAATATACAATACAGAATGTGGTATGGAAATTGCTCACTAGTTGGTGCCAGCGTACAGTATATCAACGCACCACATGCTACTGGTACAACAAGAGTCCAGAGCTGTTTCATTTTACTCAAGTAATAGCAAGGAAAGCTTAAGAGAACAACGTTAAAAATTATAACGACCAAAAAACAGCCACATTCGTACT